>JAGKTI010000255.1:109445-156961 GCA_018397915.1 Birgus latro
ATATATACATATACTGTATATATATATATATATATATATACACACGTATATATACTCTATATATGGTGTATATAATATATATCTATTTACACACACACACACACACACAGTGCTGTACAGTAAATTGTGGCAGTACCTAATGGTAAATAAGATAGTAGGGCTCTTGCTGTTGATCATAAATGTGCCCCATAACTGTCACAAAACTTAGAAAAGTTTCAAGTCATACATACCTTTATGATATGTTTCTGCAAGCTTTGTGAAAGCACTTAACTCTGCATTTTTCTTGGAGAGGCCATAACCATAAAATGTCGTAGATTTAGGCCAGTTGACATACAGGGTACACTGAAAAACCATCTGGTGGTTCACTCTTCCGATGGGGGCAGTTTTCGGTTCACATCTGGGTATGGATTTAAAAAGGATCACAATCTATTTCTGCATCTGTTAAATATCTACTGCAGTTAAGAACAGCATATCCTTCTTATATGATGGATTAATAATTATCATTACTGTATCACGAGAGAGTCGGGTGTGAGCTAGGGGGGAGTGCAGCAAAATGGCAGGAGACAGGGCAACTTGGAGGCCATTTGTTTGTGGCCACCTTTTAATGGGATTAAGGTATTTGGCTATAGATTGACAGAGGCTTTTTTTTCTTATACGGCATTACTGTGTTTTTATTCATTTATTGTTTTTTGCTAATTATTCTTCAGTCAATGAGACAAATACTGATACTTAAAAGCTTCATTCACAGACCTACCTATATACGGTACTTTATTTTCTGATTCTCTCAATTTACAACACCCAATGTATGGAAAAAACTTATTATTTTGGATAACATCCCTGAAGAAAAATGAGGAAATTAATTGTTTGGCTGCACGTTTTCACTTAAATATTAACTCTATTTAGGTTGCAAGGTGTTTGGCACCAGTAAAATGAAAATAAGAGTACAGCATAAACATGAACTCTTACTAGGGATTTGAGTTTACGAGGACTTAGAATTACAGTATACATAAGTGGGTACATGTTACATAGTTCACATTAGTCAATCTACGAGTAATGCAGACGATACTGATTGAAGACTGATTGTGGTACTCAAACACAAGTCACTCACACAATATAGTTGCATGTATAAAGGTACAATGCAGTCTGGAGACTTTCCAAAATTGTAAATTACTCCCTACTTGTACCCATCACCAGGTAAAAAACTAAAAGAGATATAACTGTATTGTAATGAAAATGAATGGTATTAAAATAGTATTAACAAAAATAAAAGTACTGTATTAAGAATACTGTACATGGAGTATGTGGGAAGTTGTTCAAAGCCGTGAAGAGTATGTACGAGGGTGCTAAGGCTGCAGTGCGTACGGATTATGAACCGAGTTAATTTTTCTATTTGAAGATTGGACTGAAACGAGGATGTGTCATGTCTCCATGATTGTTCAATCCATATATGGATGGGGTCATAAAAGATACAAGGTAGGGCAGTGGATGTTGGAGCAGCCCTTGTGAGAGAGGGCAGTATTTGGAAACTACCAGTACAAATGTTTGCAGATGACACTGTGTTGATAAGTGAAAACAAAAGGGAGCTGCAAGGCTTGGTGAATGAGTTTGAGAGTGTGTGTAAGAAACGGAATCTAAAGGTGAAAGTAGGGAAGAGTAAAGTGATGGTCTTCGAGAGAGGTGAAGTCAATGAGTTTGAGAGTGTGTGTAAGAAATGGAATCTAAAGGTGAAAGTAGGGAAGAGTAAAGTGATGGTCTTCGAGAGAGGTGAAGTCAGAGAATGTAGAGTGAGGTTGGATGAGGAGAAAATGGAAAATGTGAGTGCATTTAAGTACTTGGGTAGTGTGATGAGTAAGGATGGAAGATTAGAGGGTCAAGTGCTTGAAAGGGTACAACAGGGAAGAAAGGTTGCTGGTTCCTTGAAAGCAGTGATAAACAGGGAAGTGAGCATGGAAGTGAAAAAGCTGCTACATGACAGTACTGTGATACCAACTCTAACATATGGAAGTGAAGCTTGAACCTTGTTGGAGAGACAGAAGTCAAGAGTGACAGCTGTGGAAATGAGTTATTTGAAAGAAGCATGTGCAGTCACAAGGAAAAACAGACAAATGAGGAAGTGAAGGAGCGTTGTGGTGTGGATGTGGATGTGATAGGAAGCATTAGGAGAAACACATTAAGATGGTTTGGCCATGTGGACAGGATGGAGAGTGAGGGACTGTCAAGGAGAGTGCATGTGAGTGAGGTGGAGGGGGGGGGGAGGCCAAGGATGAGATGGAGGGATGGAGTGGAGAGGTATATGAGAGAGGGGGCTGTGAGCTGGGAGCAGAGCAATGAAATGTTGGGGGATGGCAACATGGGGGTGATTTGTTTGTGGCCACCCCTTATGGAAATGAGGTGTCTGGCAATAGATACATAGATAGAAAAACAAAAAGGTAATTAAAAACAGTGATGCAGTGATTTGAGCTTTCTTAAAGACCTATGTTCTCATGGAAAATAATTTTAGTACTACATACATCTCAGGTGATTAACATTTGATTTTTGATCAAAAGATACTGGAGAACAAACAAAATATACCTACTTAACGATATTACAGAAAGCCACCTGAATGCCCCCAACTGCGTGCTTACTACCGAACCCAGTGACTGGACAATATCAGCACACCAAATCAAACTCAAATGTATACAATTTAAAACCATAAAGAGCAGTGGAAGCCTAACTGGAAACACTGAAGCCTAACTGGGAAGCTTTGCCACTTCCCCCAGGCCCCCCATGATTATAACCTACTAAACAGCATGCAAACTAAAATGTGCATCAAGTAAAACTTGCACCAAAACAATATCGTACATTCGTTAATCATGGTGCAATCGTTACACAACCATGTATCTGATCACAAAGGTAAGTGCAATCATAAAGCAAATCTTTATACACATAACTCATGAGACATCCACTGACATGTGATACACGTTGGAAAAACAGCGGTTGGCAATTAAATTTATAACTTCATACTCTGTAAAATATAAGATAAGCACAATTTTACATAAGATAATGGAACCTCCTATTTATGAAAATATTTAAAAAACATTAAAAACACTATACAGTCTATGCTAATCTATAAAAAATAACAAAGGATCCTGTCAACACTTCATTCCAATAGGAAATCTGGAAATACTGCATCACTGTCATACATAATTAATAACAAAAGTTAGGCTGGGTAATAATAATCTATCTATTTATCTATTGCCAGACGCCTTAATCCTGTAAGGGGTGGCCACAAACAAATTACCTCAATGTCACTCTGTCCCCCGCCATTTCACTGCCAAGCTCCCAGCTCACACCCCCCTCTCACATATAGCCTACCTCTCCACTCCATCCCTCCATCTCATCCTTGGCCTCCCCCTCCCTCTCCCCCCCTCCACCTCACTCACATAAATTCTCCTTGTCAGTCTCTCACTCTATTAATAATAAAAATAATAATAATAATAATAATCAGGTCTTTTGTTTCTCAAAAGAGCCAGGTCATCCATTGGGAATTCACTAGCGCTCGACACACATATACCTGTACAATATTTTTACAATTACAAGAATTGTGATATCTCTCATATACAATACAAGCTTCATCAATAAAAAAAATATATACAGTAGAACCCCGAAATTCGTACACAATTCGTTCCTGGAGGCTGTACGAGTTGCAAACTGTTCAAAAACCGAATCACTTTTTTCCATAAGAAGCAATGTATTTTGCATTAACCCCTTAACCGTGGGTCGTCACTTCCGTGACGCTCGGGTGCAATGGATCATAACGCGGGGCGTCACTTTTGTGATTCTGTGTTGTTTTGAATTCACCTGGGCTTTCAGGTGGTGACTTGTATAATCTATCAGCACTGCCAATGTCCAACAATAGTCAGAGCTGCTAATGTCATCAGTACTCCCATCCATTGTTGACAATTTAGCCACTTCCCCATATTCTAGACTCCCCTCCCTACCTCCCCTCCATTACCCTCTCGTGTCGTCTGCTCAGCCGCTATGCGCTATGCAAATCTTCCCTGGATTTTTCCACTGATTTTATCCATTGAAATGAGCCCTATGCCCTATTCTTATACCAAATAATATATATATATAAAAAATAAGGTAACTGATAGTGCCATACAATGGAATTGGCTGATTATCACTTGGCAACATCCAACCTGCACTAGTTCGCTAATTTTCCCTGCTTTTTTCCCCGTGAAATATGCCGTATGAGCTATTCTCATAATATAAATGTACATAAGAAAGGAAGGGAGAAGCCTGAGTGATATTCATATTCACCTGGAACTACCTAATTTATTATATATTGTCTAGATTTCCTACAACTTATTTCTTAGCATATACATTAGCAGCTGACATTTTCAACTCTTGGCTACCGAGATACATATTGTACAGTACATTCAGTTCATTGTCGTCCTTCAAGCTGAAATCACGTCGCAGTCGCGCCCCTCCATTTCTGCCGCTTTTGCGCCCATTATACAAGGCCCTGTGACCTCTACCCCTACTAAACATCATGTGGGAAGCAGTAAAGGACTGTAGATATAAATAAGTGTAATAAAGTAATAGAAATAATAAAGTGTGAGTGTGTATATGAGTAAGAAATTACAGAATACCAGCGGCGAATTGCCGCGAGTGGTAGGCTCATACGCACTCGTATTTTACATTGCTTTCAGTGTTTTTTTTTGGGAGTATGGATTCCAAACTACTTGGAAATCATTGAATAGTAATTCCAGTGATAATATCAGGCAGTGGTATTCATATTATGGGATGTCAGGAAGTGTAAAGTGGAGACTTAGTTACCCAACTTCAGAAGTAACCACAAGTCATACGGTAGTCAACGAGTGCTAAAAAAAAAACATCCCAGAAGAAAGTTGAAGGTACGTGCCATAAGCATATGTAATTATAATATTCTGGGACTAATAACTGATTTTTGGCAAATATTTTTAAAAAGACAGTCGGAGAGCGGATTTGCCCCACAGGATGGGCAGGGCGTGCCTCCGACAACCCAGCGGTTAAGGGGTTAATCCATTCTTTAGCATGGATGAATCAGTAGATTTTGCCATACCATAATGAATGGCAAGACTGGAGACATGGGTTCCACTTTCAAACTTTGCAGTGAGTTCTTTTTTCAGCTTAATTGTTGTTCTCACTGCTTTTCTTTTAACTCCAGCTGACTCAGTAATCTTCTTAGGGCCCATGATTACGTACAATTTTCTAACGAAAATACGTAATTTATCACAAAGTTTAATGGGGCCTGTATGACTGATATGTATCTGGCGAAAGACAAAGTGGGACTGGCGACCACATAGCACCTACGATACCATACTTGTTAGTGCGAATAGCGGGTCGCCGTACAAAAACTGGAGAGATTTTAGGACGAAAAAGCTGTACGAAAACAGAGTTGTATGAGTAGAGAGGCGTACGAATTCCAGGGTTCCATTGTATATATGTACATATATATACAATATATGAAAGTGGCAATAATTAAACCCTATACTCAACCATCATAGTTCCTCTCTCCAGGTCGTAGCATTTTGAAAAAAGAATGGCTTTCAGCTGTCTCTTAAAGAATTTAACAGAAGAGCGTTGTCTCATGGACAATGGCAATCTATTATATAATCTAGGGGCTCTATACACAAAACAACGATCAGCGAAAGATGACTGGTGAATGGCTCCAGGCTTGTCAAGACGCAAGGAATCATCTTCACTACATAACATCACACCTGGGTGTGCCGATGGGAGTTTTAACAATTCAGCGTGATACTTTGGTTCACCAAATTTAAGAACCTTGAATGTTATAAGACCATTTAAATTCAATTCTAGCCTTTACTGGTAACCAATGCAACTCAATTAGGAAAGGGGTAGTTGAGGTTCTCAGGGGGAGACCAAAGATAAGCCGTGCTGCCCTGTTCAACTAAGACTGAACTTTTGTTATTATATTATTTGGAAGGCATGGACCAACGTTAAGAGGCAACGTTTATTCAGGAATTTTCTCACAGAGTACAGATTTCTGATATGCAATTTACACCCACTGACAACTTAATATGTTCTTTGTAATTTTGCTTTAAGTTAAAATAAACACCCAGATTTCAAACAGAACTGATTGGATGAAGCTGTGACACCCCAGTGTTCAAAGCCAGGGCATTATCAGTGTCATCACCCCTTCCGTTTCCCCTGATGATGATAATCTCAGTTTTACCATCATTCAGCTTAAGTTTCCTACTAGCCATTTCCCCTGATGATGATGATCTCAGATTTACCATCATTCAGCTTAAGTTTCCTGCTAGCCATCCAAATCTTAATATCAGACATTAGAGAGTCATACTTACTCTTGGTATCATAAATATCTGACATCGTAACATAGAGCTGAGTGTCATCAGCATAAAAATTATATAAGACATCATGAGCACCAAGATGATAAACTACTCATGTAGATAGTAAACTGAATTGGACTCAGAAGTGATCCCTGAGGGACTCTGAACAGAAGGGAAGCAGAATCAAAGCTAACATAGTCAACTACCACTCTGAGATCTGTCCGACACATACGACTTAAGAAGCAAAAAAGCACTATCACAAACACCATGAACATACAGATGATCCACCAATAGTTTATGATCTACTGTATCAAAAGCTGCAGACAGATCCAACAGAACTAGGAGAAAGGCCATCCCACTAAAGGTTTTGGCCACCAAGTCACTATGAATCCTTGTTAGTGCAGATTCAGTTGAATGGTGTTTTCTTTATGCTGACTGAACAACAAGAATGACTCTGTTATGTTCCAGTGGTGGTAAGAGTTGACCAAGTATGGCCAGCTGAATGATCTTGGATAAGAAAGACAGATCTGAAACAGGACAATACTCTGTCATGCTCTCGACATCAAGGCCAGGTTTCTTGACTAGACCCCAATTAACAGCACCACCTGTATGAGAAGTTCTGATATTTTGCAGCTCATCCTAGACTTAAAAACATGGATTCTCAATACCTTAAACATTACTACATGTGTAAAACTGGAATGCATCAAGTCATCCTGGTTAATTAATGCATACATGGAGTAATCAATGAAGATAGCTTGCACAGGAACTGAATTAAATTTAGAAAGCAAAATGTGGAAGCTGTGAAACTGCTTGTATGATAATGGAGTTCTATAAGCAGCAAGTGACAGTTTTACTCAAGTTAGCAGGCTTGAAGGATATTGAAGGAAGAAAAAATTGGCAGTGAATGTAAATAACTGTAAAATAATGATGTGCCTATGAAACAAAAGAATAAGGCAGATTTAATAGGATGCAATACGCAATGCAAGATAAAGAGGGAAAGCAAGATGAACTATATAGATGTTGAGTCTGAGAAGCCTAATAGTTTAGCAACAGGAGGGGTGTACTGTAGCCCCAGGTGTGTATGCTCCCAATGGGGAGTTATGGATAGACTTATGGACACATGATAATGTAAACATGACAAAACAAGAGTGTGAAGTTTAAGGAAAATCATTTCAGGGGAACTTGGCATTATTCTGAAAGGTAGCACTACCGTAAGATTTCAGTTTGACAGAACAGGGACCCTGTGAGAAAATTTGTTGCTTTTTGACTCAAAGGACTGTGAAACTTGGGAGATGGGTAACCAGGAAACATTCTAAGTTACAGGCTGTAGAAATTATTGTTTTCAGAAAACCTGCCGGTATATGCTGGATAGATGGCACAGTTCTATCAATCTGTCGCCAGATGCCATAATCCAGTAAGGTGTGGCTGTTTGAGTTGGATATTTTATGGGCAGGTGTACTAACCCTTTGCCAACCCACATGTTGACATGTAGGGAATATGTCTGTGTTGGTACTTATATGCTTACCACCCAGTGCTGTAAATGGTTTCCTGGCCTACAGAAAACCATTTGGCTTGTCACTCAATGTAAAGCCACCTGAAAAGGAAAGAAAAGAAAGGAAAGGCAACAGGAAAGATGGTAGAAATACATATAGACGAAGGCAGACACAGAAAAAGAAAGATAAAGGTGAAGGAAGAAGTAGGCAGCATTACATCATGTGAGCAGATGATTGTCACCAGCACCTACTACAATACTGAACATTTTTTCTAACCTTATAAAGAACCCTAACCCTTATCAGCTCAACTACAGTCAGATCAAAGGGTTGACTTGGTCAGTAGCCAAAAAGATTCCTTCCTTCCTCAAAACTATGGCTTCTTAAATTTCATGCAATCCTGAATTAATATTCATGTTGAGGAATCAAACCAGCTACATCAAGGAGAAAAATAAATTACAATTGAAAAATAAATTACGATAAAAAAAAATTTATCAAAACTTTTTAGAGAGAAGAATAGGCTATGGGACAGAGATGGATAGATTTACAGATAACAACCACAGCTGAAGAGCTAAGAGTAACTGGAATCCTATGGCATGGGACTACACGTACAGATGCGACATTGTCATTACCTGTATGAGGAATCCATATTGGAGGACAAATTATAGAACATGTTCTTGATGGTACTCTTCACATTAGGAAACATTCGGAGAACTGTTGCTTTTTGCTCTGTGGAAAAATGTTAAGCATTCATTACACATTATTTCTGGGCTAGCCTGAAGTACTTTTAAAGTTCCTGGCAAAGATGCTGTGTAATGTTACTGCTCTTCCTTATTTCAATAACAGTTCCAAATAATGAGCAATTCTGTGTTATGATGAACACCATATCATCATCTTGAATAAATCTAGAATCCCAAGGTAGAAGAAAAATTAGCTTCTTAACATTGTACTGATGGCAAAAATAGCATAATTACAATATAAACGTTATAAAGTTCTGCAACCACAGCCCCCCAAAGTTACCTGAATTACAACTCAGCCTTCCAACAGAGGACATAGCCTTATGCTCTCTAATTAAATGGTTTTCAGGTCACACAAAGTTCAAATGAAGCACTACCTCTGGTATTTAAGTACTGTAATAAAAGATTATTCCATGGTTGCTTTCTACCATATAAGGCCTCTTATATGATTATTACAACAGTTTTGCATAGCTGGCAAGAAAAAATTAAAAAAAAGTATTATTGTAATAAATGGGCTAATGAAGATTGTTAGCAACTTCTTACCCCTTGGGAAGCTGCAAACCTAATATGAGACACAATGGTCTGCATGGACCAAGCTGCAAGCCTCATATGAAGTACAATTTACACTGCTTGTAAAATACAGACTCAGGGGAGATAAACTACCTTACGAATAATCAGCCCCACAGGGATTAATTGTGCAGCCTACCCTAAGCTCAATAAAATTATCCAGGAGTGGTAAAAGGAAACTCTGACTGTAGGGTACTAATAGCTTCTTTTTTTTTTTTTTTAATGCAAGGAAGAACCAAAGGCCACAGGCCTGCATACTGTTCCTTCCAAGAAAAAGCAAAAATAATACAAAAGAGAGCCAAATTCAAGAACCTTTCATTTCAAGATGCCTGGACACACCGCGTTTGAAAGACTGGAGATCTTAGGAAGTAGGAAATACAGACAGAGGAAGACAGTTCCAGAGTTGACCAGTTGCATAAATGAAGGACTGGGAGTAACAGTTAACTCTTGCATTAGAGAGTTGGACAGAAAAGGGATGAGAGTTTGCTGCAAGACGGGTACTACGTGTAATCCATCCATCCATCATTCAGTCCTTTTTAGCCCTTTCAGATGCTTAGAGATTTGGAGGTAGCTCAGTCCAACATTGAATGCTAGAGTGACCAGTTTCAACAGCCCAAGTGGCAATATGTGAGCAGTAAGTTCCAACCACCCCTCAGACTGAAATACTTACAGGCTCCGTCTGGATGAAGTGCCTCAACCCACTACATCACCAAGTGTCATTTGGTTATATAGTTACCACCAAGTGTAGTAAATAGTTTCCTGGGTTGCAGGAAACCATTTGGCTTGTCACATAGTGTAGTCACCTAATGGCAGCACTACATCAAGCAAGAAGATAATGGGCACCCCCACCTGCCATATAATAGTCTAATAATTATAGATAATAAGTAAAGTAAGGTACTGCATCTGTATGATCACATCTCATAGATTTGCCCCTCTCACAGAGACAGGAGTTTACCTAACCAGACTACAATGGGCGATCTTTCCTGCTTCACAACCAACACAAAATACAGTACCATTCAAAAAACAATCCAGTCTGTCCTCTGTGTAATCCAGCCTCTCACAGCACTACACTCTTACCCAAGTACTTATCTCACGCACCTTACTGTCAAAACACACACAATCCTTCAACACAGCCTCCACAAAAGACCTCTGGGAACACCTAGCAGATGTCGTCAGTTTTCTGCAATCTAACTACGAGGTTCATGCCCAGATCAGCCTGGTGAAACAACACCAACAATTACTGGCACTAAGGTGAGTATACTGTACTTACTTTCCACATAGTGGGTATCTGCCATAACAAGTCGCTGCAGCTCCTTTGGTGTCTGCTGCTGTGACAGTGACGAACCTGGAGAGCAAATGAAAACAAACATATATAACAAACCCATAAATAAACTATCAAAAGGTTACACTATGTACAAAAATACAGTACAGTACAGTACAGTACACAGATAACTAAAGATATACTGTAAGATATACAATACAATAAAATGGTATTATCACTGATAAGAATAATGATACAGTATATTTCTAGAAACTGCAACAAGCCTAATAGTTTTGATCAACTATGAAAGGTTATCACCTAAAATTTTATGAGAATCCTAAGTGATTCAATGAATAAACACCTAAAAAACATCTCTGACTTAGTTAAGTAAACTTAAACTATGATTATTAACATATTCCATCATATGCAAATTAATGCCTGATGGATGTGAAAAAAAAATCATGACAGCCCCTTCAATATGATTAATGATTTTATTACTTTATTCTTACATCAGTTGGGCTTGATTATCTTACTCAAAAATGTGAAATAACCCATTCAGCATGACTATCTATCTATCTACCTATAGCCCGAATACCACAAAGGGTGGCCGCAGACAAAACACCTCCAAGTCACTCTGTTACCCACCATTTGCCTACCCTCCCCCCAGCCCCCTCCCCCCTCGCTCATATACCTCTCAACTTCATCCCTCCACCTCGGTCTTCCCCTCCCTCTCCCTCCCTCCACCCCACCTGCATATACCCTCTTAGTCAGTCTTTCATTCTCCATTCCCTCCACATGTCCAAACCACCTCAGTGTATTTCTCCTAATCTTCTCAACCACATCCACATCCACCCCACAACGTTCCTTCACTTCTTCATTTGTCAACCTATCCCTCCATGTCACTCCACATGCTCTTCTCAAGTAACTCATTTCCACTGCTCTCACTTTTGACTTGTTACCCTCTAGCAAGGTCCATGCCTCGTTTCCATACGTCAGGGTAGGGATCACGATACCATCATGCAATGACTTCTTGACTTCCATACTCACCTCCCTATTTCTCATCAACGCTTTCAACGAACCAACAACCTTCCTTCCCATCTGAACCCTTTCGAGCATTTCATCCCCAAAACTTCCATCCTTACTCATCACACTGCCCAAGTACTTGAAGGCACTCACATTCTCCATATCTCACCATCCAACCTCACTGTGCATTCTGTGACTTCATTCCTCTCAAACACCATAACTTTACTCTTGTTCACATTGATTTTCAGATTCCTCTTCTTACACACTGTCCCAAATTCATTCCCTTTATCTTCACTCAACAATACTGTATCATCAGCAAACAACAACACAGGAATCTTCCACATCTCGCCCTCATTCATTAAAGCCACCCCCACATCCACTGCCCTACCTTGCACCTCCTCTACAACCCCATCCATGTACAAGGTATATATTAAACAGCCAAGGAGACATCACATAACCCTGTTTCAGTCCTACT
The DNA here is from genome assembly GCA_018397915.1 of Birgus latro. NCBI lineage: Eukaryota > Metazoa > Arthropoda > Malacostraca > Decapoda > Coenobitidae > Birgus > Birgus latro. The sequence goes on from JAGKTI010000255.1 coordinate 121,334, forward strand.
TTCAGATCAAAGAACTCACTTAGCTCACCATCCACTCGCACAGTAGCCCTAGCTCCTTCATACACGCTCTTCACAGAACTCAACAATTTCCCCTCCACTCCATATATTCTTAATAACTTCCACATACCTTGCCTATCTATTCTGTCATAAGTTTTCTCCAAGTCCATGAAGGCAGCATACACTTTCTTTTCCTTCTCTAGATACTTCTCCACTAAACATCTTAGAACAAATATCTGATCTACATACCCTTTTCCCTTCCTAAATCCCCCTTGCTCTTCTCCAACTAACTCCTCTGTTATATGCCTGACCCTATCAGTAAGTGTTCTACCATATATCTTTCCAGTCACACTAAGAAGGCAAATACCCCTATGGTTACCACATACTTCTTTCTCCCCTTTTCCTTTATATAAAGGAACAATTATACCTGATTTCCCGTCCTCTGGAACTCTTCCCTCTTCCCAAGCCAATCTACACAACTTCCATATCCATTCCACAGCAATCTCACCCCCATATTTCAGCATTTCACCACACACTCCATCAATTCCTGGGGCCTTTCCCATCTTGATCTTCTTCAATGCTTCCACTACTTCTGCCCTACTGATTTCTTCCTCCCTCCTCTCACCTCTTCTTCTCCCAGCCATTCCCCAACCACTTACACTTGCTGTGTTCTCACTCTCTACATTCAACAAATCCTCAAAGTGCTGCTTCTATCTCCTCAATTTCTCTCTTTTCTCCACCAGCAATCTATTATTCCCATCTTTCACTCCCATACGATTTCCCCTTTGACACTGTCTTACTTTCTTTACCTCCTTCCAAAACAATTTCTTACTCTCCCTCCGTTTTACACTCAGATTCCTCCCAAACCCTCATCCACTTTCTTCTTACTCTCCTTCACCAATCTCTTCACCTCTCTTCTCCACCTCACATATACCTCTCTCTTCTCTCTCTCATCTTCTCCCCTACCTCTGCTTGCTAGCCATTCATTATATGCCTTCTTCTTTTGTTCCACAGTTTGTTTCACCTCATCATTCCACCATGCTGTCCCTTGCACACCCCTGCATTTCCTCCTCACTCCACAAACCTCCTCACACGCTGCGCCTATCTCTTCCGTGAAAATCTTACATACATCTTCCACCCCTTCCATCTGCTCTAACTCATACCTTCCCAATCTTTCTTCCACTATTCTCTCATACTCTGCCATTTTCTCACTATCTTGTAATTTCTCCACTCTTCTCACAGGAGCTATTTCCTCCTGTCTTCCCCTTGGTCTCTTCACCCACTTTCTTTGCAGCCTCATCTTGGCCAACTCCCCCACCCTCTTGCATCCAACAATTGTCATCTTATTCACTCATCCACACCCACATAATCTATCATTGCCTTCCGTTCTACAAGTTCACCATCCATCCTCCTCAAGACTCTCCATGTATACCTGTGGATCATCTTGTGCCGAAAGTAGGTGTTGGTTATTGCCAACCTCTTACCAGCACAGATGTCCACCAAGGCACTACCATTCCCATCCACCTTAGCTGGCACACCCCACTGACCAACCACTCGTACATTCCCAACTTTGCCATTCATGTCTCCAATCAAAAACACTCTCTCGCTCCTCTCAAACTTGTCCATACATGCTTCTACACTTACCCAAAACTCATCTTTCACTCTTGCAACTTGGTCCTCTGTCGGCGCATACACACATACAATCGCCCAAGCTTGTATACCTACTTTCATTCTCACCCATACAGTCCTTGACCCACTGTTCCATACTCTCTTATATTCTCCTTCCACTTCTTGCTTATCATCAGACATACTCCCTCTGTTGCTCTCTCATTCTCACTGACTCCCCCACATATTCCTAAACCGGATACCCATTCTCTCACCCTTTCACCTTTCCATTTAGTTTCAGTCAATCCACATACATCCACTCTTGCATCCTCAAGCACCTGAACAATCTCTTTCTCTTTCACTTCATCATTCACTTCTCTTACATTCCAAATCCCCACCCTCAGGATGACCTCTGTCCGTTCCGTAGTCGTCAACATATGGTCCGTTCAGCATGACACTTTTTTTATTTTTAAAACTAATACTGTTACATGACTTTACTTAGTACAGTATAAGAGAGATGTCTCAAAGTGAGGTGGTTACCAAACAATGTCCAGTAGACTGCTGTAATATCAATCAATCATTTGAAGGAAACAATAATGAAGCTACACACCACACCATTGACATGCTAGCTACACTGCTCAGTGTTAGCCATTACAACAAAATATGTACATATGTATCTATCTATAGCCAGATGCCATAATTCTGCAAGGGGTGGCCATTTGACTTGAGTTAGTTGTTTCACAGGAAGGGGCACTAACCCTCCACCAACCCACTTGCTGTCATGCATGGAACATGTATGGGTTAGGTATATGGTTACCACCCAGCACTGTAAATGGATTTCTGGCTTACAGGAAACCATTAGGCTTGTCACTCAATGTAAACCCACCTGTGAAGGAAAGAAAAGCAATAAGAAGTGACAGGAAAGATGGAAGAAATAGGAAGATAGGAGGGCAGGCACCAAAAAAGAAAATTACAAAGAAAAAACAAAGACAAAATATGCTACCATGCTCTAACAGAGGCTAATGTGAGAGGATTCAAAATCAGTTTGAAAATTGCCACCACTGAGGATGTTTCTTCTTCTCTGTGCAACGGTTGTGATCTGGACTATTTTACCGTGATCATGCTGTTTCATTCCAATAATGAGGATGCTGTGCTGTTTCTGCATAATCACGAGTAATGGTGTGAAGTTAGGTTAGGTTAGGTAGGTGTAGCTTGTTGGTGTGATGCTAGGTTAGGTCAGGTTAGTGTAGCTTGTTGGTGTGATGTTAGGTTAGGTCTGGTAGGTGTAGCTCATTGGTGTGATGTTAGATAAGTTTAGCGTAGCTTGTTAGTGTGATATGAGGTTAGGTTAGTGTAGCTTCTTGAGCAACAATTTTTTCTTGTATGTTCTGCTGTATTTTGGATGATTTTACCTTCAGTTTTGTTGGATTTGTTACATTCATGGGGAGGGGAGGCGGGTCAAATGAGCACAAGGAAGCATTTCTGACAAAAACCTGTCAAAATCATTCAAAAATATCAGAAAAAATTATTGCCCAACAATGGGGGTGCATTGTGCACTTGTAAAATTTTACCAAAAAAGTATAAACCTTTATCTCAAATAGTCTTCAACAGTACCCTAACTCCATACCTTGTTATAGGAATAAATTATCATAACTGGTGCTTAAACATGCATATCCAGTTGGTCATACTACTGGTAAAACACCCACAACTGTAAAACTTGAGTCTAATCATACCGGTACCGGTCATGTGCCAACAAGCGAATGATGCGATTTACAATACCCCCGTCTTAAATGCAAAGAATGCAGAGCAGCATGCGATTTAGCTGCAAACTTAAATGTTGCCACAGAGGCCTTTGAAGTACTTACGCTTGGCTTCAGCAAGAGTATTATAGGATGACTGAAAATTTCTAGTTGTCGAAGACCAATAATTCTCTTTAAAAAACAAGAGTAACCTGTAGGGTCCATTTTCTCCATTTTTGAACGTTGTCAGCCTCCTCAACATGGATAAACAACTCTGCACTGTCCCTGCCTCTTCCTCTTTGCTCTGTGGCCAAAAGTAACGCAGATTTTCTCCTAAGTGCGATAAAATAACATTAGCCCGCTGCTTCAACTGCCACCCAAGACTCCGCCGCACACCGTCGCTGTTGCCTGTCTGAGACTCGGCGCCCAGCTGTCTGAGTTCTGCTATGTGACGCAATCTGAATGTACAGATCATGTAATGGATTTTCTAAGAAAAAACTATCAGTAATAAAGATCTACAAGAAGATTTAAAGGGGAATACAATGTTCCTTTTAAGCTACGAAAATTTCGTTTAAAACTTTCTAATAAAGTAAATTCAAATATTTAAAGCCACCCAAAAAATCGCATTTAAAATGCTTGTTTAAAGAGTCGCGTAAAGTCCCTCAGCGATTTTAACAAATTATTGTTTTTCTAGGACACCATACTATTTGAGTAATTATAAGATAGATAACATTATTGTAAAGATTTCTTTCAAGCAAAAGCTAATGTTTATCTACTTCTTTTGGTAATATACTTAATATTTTTGCATCCACTCTTGGGACATGCAGACACGCTGAAGACAAGTAAATATGTCTGGTCCTTTCAAGAAGCCACGAGCAGTGTTTCCTGAAGAAAAATATGTACCTCAGGAAGAAGAAATGGAACAGGATGATATGATCGGGCAGAATGTAAGTACAGTAAAGGATTTGGTTATGTGTGAAAAGCTCTGGTGGTGTTGTATATAAAAATTTATCATAGTAACCCGTTTTTATTGAAAGTAAATGAAATAGTTAATATTGTTATTATACAGTAATTCTGCCAGTTAATGTACTTCTTAAAGCAGCAGAAGAACCTTCCCAGTTCACTTGCCATTACTCGTTTTTCTGTATTTTTTCTATTTTCATTTTTTTTTTAATGCAAGAAAGAAGGAATCAAAGGCCAGGAGCCTGTTGCCTTTAAGAAAAAACAAAGGCAAGATAAAAGAGAGCCAAATTCAAGATCTATTCATGGAGATCATAGGCAGCAGACTGGATATCATAGACAGTAGGAAATACAGACAAAGTGAGACAGTTCCAGAGTTTACCTGTTGAATATATGAAAGACTGGGAGTAGCAGTTAACTCATGCGTTAGAGAGATGGACGGAAATGGGATTAGAGTTTATTGTTAGATGGGTGCTACACTCCCAGGTGGAGGGATGCAAGCAGACAGTTCAGAAGAGCAGTGACAAGTGAAGTAACGATTGAAAAAAAATAAAGATGCAACATTGCAGCTAAGAGACAGAGGTTGAAGGGAGCCAGTAAGAGGAGGAGCATTAATGAGACAAAAAGCCTTTGACTTAACCTTGTTGAGAAGGTGGTGGTAAACAGTTGTTTTCTGTTGACTTTTCCCCTTGTCATCATGTTCCTTATGCCTCACCAACGTTTGTAATAGTGGACTTACTAAAACTTACTCAAGTCCTGGTTGTTAGGTTAGGTTAAACTTTTAGATTAAGTTAGGATAAATTGCTAGATTAGGTTAGGTTAAAATGTAAAGTCAGGAAGAGGTACTAAAAAGCGACTGGGATGTGTGTCAGAAGTGTCTGCCATTACACTCAGGAAACAGTTGATATATACAGCGGAAGGAACATGGCTAAAAACGGTAGAGCAAGAAATTAAGCGTGAAACATTCATTTAACAACCCCAAAATAACCAGAAAAATATAAAAGGCTATCAGCAAGAAGAGAAACTGATTTGGTAAGGTGCTTCTGCTGCGTAAAGCTGGAAGGCTGAATTAAACATCTTACGGTACAGTTGAAGTTACGTAGCTACTGTTAGCACTTTTGTTCTGAAATGAAGAAAGCAAAAAATGCATACTCATTGTACTCATATTAATTACTTCGTTTTGTGGGTCGAGACACTTCACTTCACTTTTTTCTTTTCTTAAAGGTATCAGTTGCCATTGGTTGCTCTTAACTTGAGTGGGAGCCTTTCTTTTCTCTTGTATTAGCTGACACCAATTTTGTGATGGGCTACTGCTAAATTAAAACTGACATCTTTCCCATAGCTATTATAATTAGTATAGTTTTGTGGACCACAAGAACTTTGGGGAAATTGTAGCCCTCATCTCCTGCAGCTTGAGGTCTTTTTCATTTTACTTGTAACTGGTGCTAATAAATTTCTTCAAGTAGTCTAAAGAAAGATGTCCTTGGGCAGATGAATTGGGAGCAGTTTTAATTAACTATTTCATCTGGAGAATATAATTTCCCTATGAATATGAATAATGCCAGATGATATTTTGGGGGTTTAAATGTGTCAGAAACTAAGACAAGGTGGTCTGGTGCAAGAACTCTTGGGATGGAGAAGATCATGGATTATCCTTTTTTTTTTTTTTTTAATAGATGATCAAAGAAAGGAAGAATAAATTAAACACAGTGCAAGCCCAAGGGGTGGCTAGAGATTTTTCTGTCATGTAAAAGGCTACCAGGGGAGCAAATAGAGCCTACTACCCTTAAATGATGAGGAAAACAGTATCCTAGCCTTGGAGCCCTTTGCTACAAAGAGGTTAATATGGAATTAATTGGCTGTTGATTTACCGTTTACTATACGTACTCTATTGAAAAATATCTTTGGTTGGTTCAGTATTTGTTATGAATGATGTCCACCTGGTTTGTAGGATTTTTCCCAATCTTTATTTTAACCCCTTGAATGTTTGTTTCTGCTGTATTCTAGCTGCTACCAGATGAGTCTGTTGTATTGTTTATAAAGCCTCCAGCATGCTTCCAAGCTCCCCTCTTGGTCACTTAATGGCATCCCTCCACACTGCTTGATCTCTTGCTGCCTGCCTATTCAATCCCATATCCCCGAAGTCACACTCTGTGACGTCTCTACATGCCCATTCAATCTCAGTGTACCCCTCATCACAGCACCAATACACTCCAGCCCCATCTTTCTGTTCAGTTTTGAAAAGGCCCTTCATATGCTAATGGACTCATTAATGGTCTGTGTAACCCTGTACTGTTCTGAAAGTCTATTGTAATCTGAATAAATAAAATTGTCAGGAGATGGCAAGAATAGTGAATCAGGCATCCTGTGTTCTGGGTTAACCCTTGCCAGGCTAATTTTTTGCAAGGTAGTTTACCTCCCCAGGTCATTGTTTTATAACCAGTGTAAATTGTACTTCATAGGCTATTAGGCATACAGCTTGGTCCGTGCAGATCTTCATTGTGCCTCATAGAAGGTCTGCAGCCTGGCAAGTAGTTATACTAACACAGTCAGAGCTGGTTTAACCTGTAGGCTAAACTAGATATGGGAGGCTCCACAGTAAAGGGCTCCCGTATAAAGGTTTTAATTTTCGTCACTGGATCGTGTATGATGCCAATGGCTGCAATTTTCATTATTTGTCCATTAATATATTTTTAAGATTTTATTTTTATATATGGCTTTAATAAATGGGGACCATTTCAAGGACGGGGGCCCTAGGCTGAGCCTAATAGTTAATTTGCCCTTGTATGCAGTACTGATGTGTCCACTAGAACATAATAAAAAAATTGCCACCTTGGCATCATGAGTGCTAAGCTGATCCAAGAGTTTAACACAAGAATATGATGTTAGTCATGGAGAAGTGCTATGGAAAGGCTGTAGAGCCATAGTATTGTCATTTTCTGCCATTGAGCTTCACAATATGTGTCAGAAAAGAACAAAAATATCTTCTATATTAAAGTGGATAACCTATGCTACTATATAGTGTTACATGAAGATACCAGTACACCAGACCTGTGATGCATTTTTGCATGATTATATTTACTGGCATTCATTTCTTTACACATCATAATTTTTATATGTGTTTTATTTGGTTTGCAGATTAATGTGGACTTTGAGGGTTTTCCAGCAAACGATGGTGACTTCCATGGCATCAAGAGGCTGTTGCAGCAAGGTTTCCGAGGGCTGGAGGTTGACATATCTGCCATTGCCGATGTCATCATTGCTCAGAACTATGTTGGCTCAGTGATCAAAGTGAGGGAACACATCTTCTCATATTAACCCTATCAGTACCCTAATGTGTTTTTTCTATTTAGTTTGTGCTCTCTCCATTCAGTTTTAGTGAACTTAATTTAGACTGTTGAAATGGAGGAGTTGGATTAGGAGATCTCCCTGTAATTGAAGGGGTTTGAACACTTTAATCTACTGTAGATTCCACAAACTCCTCCAGTTTGCCCATAGGGAACTTTCTTAATCCAAATAAAAACTGCCTGGTAGTGGCAAGAATACACAGAATTAAAGAAAAATAAAAGGAGCTTTATGGAAGAGTTCACATTTTGAGTGGACATGTCTTTATAAGGTAAATGAAATGTTTTGAACTTGTAGGGGCTGTCATCTGTAATCCATATTAGTACACAGTCACTGCTGTTAAATAAAATTCCAAGATGTTAAGTTGCCTAGTTGGTTACACAGTAGTAATTAAATAAAATTCCAAGATGTTAAGTCTTCTAGTTGGTTATACAGTAATTAATTATCACCTCCAATGCTTTGCTTTCTTGTGGGGTCCTCCTGACAAGTGGATGGCAATTACAGAACCACTTTCAGGTTACCTTGTCTTTATTTACTCTAGCTGCTTCCTTTACACACTTAGTCATTACCCTTCCTCTTTCTTTTCTTTTCTAGACAGATATATGCATGAAGTAATAGTTAAATGTCTTGTTGCAATAGGTAAAAAATAATGTCACTGAAATGTATTTGGCATGGTAGGTGGTGGCAACCATCATCCACTCACTTGATGTATTTGCTGCCTCCTTCTTCCTTCACCTTTATCATTCTGTCTGCCCTCTTCTCGTCCTATTTCTTTCATCTTTCCTGTCTCTTTATCTTATTCTTCTTTCCTTTCCAGATGGCTTTCCATTGAGTGACAAACCTAATGGTGTCCTGTAAGCCAGGAAACCATTTATAACAGTGGGTGGTAACCTTTTAACCAACACATACATGTTCCCTATGTGTCAGCAGGTGGGTTGGCAGAGGGTTAGTGCCCCTCCCCTTAAAACAACTAACTCAAAGGCAAACAGCCACCCATTATGGTACTATGGCACCTGGCTATAGCTAGAAGAGATAGAAAAGTATATACAGTATATATATATATTTTTTTGTTCTTTTTTAAGAACAGTGTAAAACCACTGGACTTTAAAGAATGAGCTTTAAAACCTTGCGATGTAGAAACAGAGTTAGATAAAATTATATTTGATGCATTTAAATATCGCATTGCATCAGAAGCACTACAGTAATAAACATTAATAAATTGAGCATAGTAAAATACTGATTTAATTTTTTGCTTTTAATTTCTTACAACTACTGCAAGATTTGCTGTTAGATCTTGATCTGCAGCTGACACACTTTGACTTTGTGTTCAGATCACCTCCATACATTAGTGTTTTGTGGGACAAACATAACATAAATCACCCCTCCCTCAATCTCATCCAGTTATTCAAGATGGTCCATAAATAATGCCCTTCCACTCCACCTGGTGCTCTTCTCGTGTGTTGTGAGGACAGCTTAATCAGCGTTATCAATGTCTGACTTGTATAATTTGTTCATTTCTTCCTCCCAGTGCCACACCCACACTCCACATTCACATCAACAGAAGTTATCCTCATAACACATAAGAAGACATCAGTAGAGTTTCTAGTGGAATACTATTTCTGGGCCACCCTGTATATACTGTACAGCAGGTGTAATTTCTTTTAGTTTCACTTTTACAATATACAGTATACCGTATTCGTAGATTTCCAGGCTGACAGCAGAGTACAGTACTGTATTTACTTGTTTCACACTTCTGTTGATTTCTCACTTCTGTTGATACTTTTTTTTTTTTTTAGGTTTTCACAGTTTAATTGTGAAAACACTGAGCTACGAAGTTTAATATATTAAAATGCCTTTGTTGATCAGCAAATTGGCGGTGATGATCATGATGAAGATGATGAGGAAGATGATGATGCTGACCAGGTGTTTGGTGTAACTACTGTAATCAACCTCACTTCAAGAAAGGTCAGGAGATTTTGAGAGTTTGATGTATGTTATTTTAGCTGTAAGTATATTTGTAAAAGAAGAGTTCTGGACAAATGTGGAAGCATGCATGGAAAAGTTTGAGTGGAATGAGAGTGTTTTTGATTCATTCATTTGTTTTTGAAGGTTCCAACTTGCTTGCAAGCATCGGCCTTGGTCACCTAATGGCTGCTTAATCTCTGGCAGCTTCCCTGTTCAGTCCCTTATCCCTGGGGTCACATTCAGTGACCTCGTCCCAGGTCTTTTTTGGTCTGTCTCTCGCAACCCTACCCCTAACATTAACACTTCTCATCTTCTGCACCCAACTATGTTCCTGCATCCTCTCCACATGCCCAGACCATCTCAATCTACCTCTCCTCATCACAACACCAGTACACACCAGTCCCATCATACCCCTCAACTCTTCCATCATAAACCTAGCACCCCCAGTCCTCACACTCAGGGACACACTGCACATCCACCTAATCATTGTCAGTTCTGTACATTTGAGCCTGTGAATATCCTCTTCCTTTACAGCCCAAGTCTCACTACAGTACAACATTACATTCCTAACACATACCTGCATACAAAGCTCCCTTAGCACAGAGGGAGAGCCCTCTCAGTGTCAGGTAAGTCAACAGCTCCCTGAACTTCTTCCAAACACTCCACACTCTAGCTCATGGGTGGGCAACCTTTTCAGAGTGAGGGCCAGATGAGACTTTCAGAAGCAGCTAACAGGCTGGAGTGACAAATAAGAACACAAAAGTGACTATAATTTTTTTTTTTTTTTTTTTTAATGCATGGAAGAAGGAACCAAAGGCCACGGGCCTGCATACTGTTCCTTCCAAGAAAAAGCAAAAACAGTACAAAAGAGAGCCAAATTCAAGATCCGTTCAATTCGAGATGCCTGGACACACTGCGTTTGAAAGACTGGAGATCATAGGAAGTAGGAAATACAGACAGAGGAAGACAGTTCCAGAGTTGACCAGTTGCATAAATAAAAGACTGGAAGTAATGGTTAACTCTTGCATTAGAGAGTTGAGCAGAAAAGGGATGAGAGTTTGTTGCTAGACGGGTACTACATGCCCGTCGTAGAGGTGGAGGGATGCAAGCAGACAGTTCAGAGGAACAATGACCATTGAAGTAGCGATAGAAGAGAGATAAAGATGCAACAGTGCGGCGAAGAGACAATGGTTGAAGGGAATCAGTAAGAGGAGGAGAGTTAATGAGACGAAAAGCCTTTGACTCCACCCTATTGAGAAGAGATGCATGTGGGGAGCCTCCCCACACATGAGAGTTGTACTCCATACACGGGCAAATAAAACCCGTGTACAAGGTCAACAACTGTGCAGGGGTAAAGAAAGTATGGAATCGGCTTAGCACACCTAATCTCTTGGAAGCAGATTTCATAAGAGATGTAATATGTTCTTTCCAAGACAAATCCTGAGAGAATGAAACCCCAAGCATGTTCAAGGATGATGCAGGACATAACTGTTCATTATTAAACCTTAGTGGGTAATCCTGAGGAAGATTTTGTCGGGTTGAAATGTGTAAGAACTGAGTTTTTGATGCATTGAAAATAACAAGATTATTTTTACCCCAATCAGAGATACGAGCCAAATCAGACATTAGGTGTGCCATAGCCTCATCCCTTTTTTGTTGAAGTAACTGCTGAGATGGACGTTGCGGGAACTGAATGGAAAGGTGAAGGGTGGAATCATCAGCATATGAGTGGATAGGGTTAGATTTACAGCTTAGAAAGTCATTGATGAATAAAAGGAAGAGAGTAGGTGATAGGACAGAACCCTGAGGAACACCACTGTTGATAGGTCTAGGAGAGGAACGATGGAGACAGTTCCAGGGATATATACATGGATATGCAACAAGTGTGCATCCGCAACAAGTGTGACACATACCTCCTCTCAATGCGGAAGTCCTACGGACGCTGGTGTCTGACAGGATGGCGGCAAGATTGTATTGCACGGGGTGAAGGGAGTGCCGAGTTGCCAGATAGCATCTGCCAGCCACATATCGGAATTTAATTTGTTTTGGCTGGAGTTTCGTGGCCGGATTACTATGCTCATGCCGAGCAGGTTGGTGGGCCAGGGCTGGAGGTTGCCCACCCTTGCTCTAGCCCCACTTCCAGCACATGACATGTCTCCCAAATAATAAAACTTTTCCACACACTTAAAAGACTCACCAGCAAGTTCAATCCTTTCACGCCTGACTTTCTCCACCTCCTCCCCCCAACACACTGCACACATGAAATCAGCATTATCTCGCAGTCTGCCTCTAATGCCACTACATGTCTTATGCACCCACTTATCACAAACACTGTACAAGATGGAATTACATCCCACACCCTTGTGGCAAACCGCACACAGCCACTCCTCCTCCTCTTCGACAGTACTGCCACCAACTTCAGATACCATCACATGTGTTTTTTTCTGCATTTACTTTCAAACCCTTGTGCCCCATATCATCTCTCCACTTCCCTTTCATTCTCTGCAATCAACACCAATCATCGGCATACATCTCCCACGGGAGTCCATTTCTGAAACCGCATGAAAGGGCTCAAGCACCATAATAAACAATACAGGGCTCAGTACCCACCCTTCATGCACACTGACATTCATGGAAAACTGATCACTCAATCTCCATTCACTCGCACCTGAGTGTGAGCACCCACATACAAGGTCTGTTCAGAAAGTATCAGACCTTAGGGTCTAAAAAAATTAAAAGCTTACCTGTTGAGTTCGGACACTATTCCCTCGCAAAGTAGGCCCCTTCTGACCAGACAAATGTAGCCCAGTGTTCTTTTCACTGCCTGAAATATTATTCAGAGTTGGTTTTTGGTATCCCCTGCAGGCGCTTCATTGCATCCATCATGATCTCTTCTTTCGGGTGAATGTTGCTCGAGACATGTTCGAGTGTGCAAATCGCGATCCAGACTTTCTGAAGACTATTATCACTGGAGAGGAGACTTGGGTGTATGAGTACAACCCAGCAACCAAAGCACAGTCATTCCAGTGGAAGCATGCAAGGTCACCTCAGCCAAAAAAGTACAACAGGTCTGCAGCAAGGTGAAATGTGCTTGCATGTTGACAGTTTATTTTGACTACCGTGATGTTGTGCATCATGAATACGCACCAGAAGGTCAGGCCGTCAACAGACATTACTACCTCTACTTATCCATTGTCTTTGTGATGTAGTTTGACAGAAGAGACCAGACCTTTGGAAAGCAGCAAGTTGGAAGCTGCATCGTAACAATGCCCCTGCCTATTCTTCTCAACTGATTCAGGAATTTTTGGCCAAGCACAACATCCAACAGGCTGCCTGCTCTCCAGACATGGCTCCGTGCGACTTTTGGTTATTCCCCAAGCTCAAAACTCAGCTGAAGGGTTCCCGATTTGGGACAATAGAAGAGATTGTGACGAATGTCATGAAGCACATGCAGGAGACACCAAAAACAGGCAGTGGCAAGAATGCTGGGCAACAGGTGTCAAGTTAGAAAAGGCCTACTTTGAGAGAGATTAGTGTCCTAGCTCAACAGGTTAGCTCTTTATTTTATTAGAGCCTAAGGTCAGATACCTTCTGAATAGACCTCATACATAGCCATAACCACTCTTACCAGCCACTCTTTGATCCCAAGCTTTCTCATTGCCCACTTGACCACATCCCTAATGACTCTGTCAAAGGCCTTCTCCAAAAACAAAGAACAGATCCCCTTTCTTTCCTGTATATTTTTCTTGTAGATTTCCAGCTATGAATATGGCATCAGTGGTCCCTTTGCCTGGCATAAACCCAAATTGTATCTCATCAATATTCACTCATTCTTCAATCATACCTTCTAGAGCTCTCTCCATTGTGTTCATAATCTGGCCCAAAATGTTTATTCCTCTATAATTTCCACTTTCCAGGGCATCACCCTTCCCCATGTACGCATTTACAAAATCACACACTTCAGCCAGCTATCTTGGACAGCACTCATATATAATTGTATTTATCAAATCAGTAACTAACCCCACTCCTATATCTCCTGAGGCCTTCAGCATTTTGGCAGTCAACCTAGATGCACCTGCCACCTTCCTCAACTGCATCCTGGCTATAGCCCCTGCTCACAGTAGCAGCAGCAAGCCAAGGACCAAACACAGGATCTGCTGACTCCAAATTTTCCCAATTCCAGTCAAACTCCTCATTCAGCAGCTGTTTATAATGCTCTCTCCAGGCATCTTTAATACTATCCTCACTGTTCACTGCTACCTTTCATACTACCCTCATCATTCTTCACACACTGTTTACCTATGATACCACTGTTTTCCCTCATCATCTGATTTGCCACTTTAAATATCATATTCTTCCGTTCTACACTATTTAGGTTATCCAGTAAGAGTCCTTGAGACTCAGATTTTGCCCTGTATACCTCTTTTCTAGCCCTATGCTTGGCAGCCAAGTATTCCTCTTTGTTACCACCCCTGTTCATATCGAAATAATCACACTCCACAACAGGATCAGGACTGTATAACAAAGCTCCGGACAGCCCTTGTTGAGAAGTGCAGCAGCCACGGTAGTGATTCTACATCTGTTCTTCTCCGTGACATCCTGGGCAATGAGAGCAAGCATGTGGGCTTGCTGATCTCAGAACGCCTCATCAACCTCCCGCCACAATTCTCCCTGCCTGTGTTTGATAGCCTCAGGTCTGTTTTGGTTGTATATTTCTTGATGCCATATTGCTTGAGTTGTGGTCAGTACTGGCTTTATTTTCCCAGATGCCATGTTGTTAGGGTTGTAGCCAAGGCTAAAGAACCTCTCAGCATTAACCATTTCCATCTGAAGGTGTATTTTTATGCAATATTTTATTGTTACAGCTAGACAGTTTTATCTAGCCTAGGAAAACCTCTTGTACTGAAGGAGTCAGTGGAAGCTGTAACTCCTCCAGGTCCTAATCTGAATAAAACTGTCTGGTGGAAGCATGAATTACATGGGCTTAAAGGATTACAGAGATTAACTTCTGTCCCAGCTTAATAACTAACCCATCTTGAAGAACATACCATTGACTCTCATCTTTCTTATTGATGTGTAAGTCACTGCTGGCTGACTTAACCCATTCTGTTTGTTGATGTATATTTTAGTGTCTTCTTGCTACCATCATACATTATTATTAAGCAATGAGGAGACTTTTCTAAATGTATTGGTTAGATATAGCCTTCATTTACTCCATGGCAAAAGATCTTTCCATCCATCCATCCATCATCCAATCCTACTTTGCCCCATGAGGAGCATAGGAGCCCGAGGCTAGGCAAGTTGGTCCTGACATTTAAGATGAGAGTGACCAGCCTCACTCATCCCTGAGTGGTATTACGTGAGCAGTAAACCCCAACCATTCCTTGGATATAAACCTTCACTGGCTCAATCCGGTTGGAGCACCGTAATTACCACTAAACCTCCAGGTGCCAAAATTTGGTTATATGGTTACCACCCAACATAGTAAATGGTTTCCTGGTGAACAGGAAATCTTTTGGCTTGTCACTCAGTGTAGAGTCACCCACAGGCAGAAGGAAGAGGAAAGAATGAAGGAAAGAAAGACAGAAGAGGGAGTGTCAAGTCACCCGTAGGCAGAAGGACGAGGAAATGAATGAAGGAAAGAAAGACAGAAGAGGATGGAAGGAAAGAAGGATGGAGGAGAGGAACGGGCAGAAACCTGAGAGCAACACTGCATCAAGGGGGAGGCAGTGGCTCGATCGGTAGAGAGGTGGCTTGCGGTCCGACGGACCCAGGTTCGAATCCTCGCTGGGGTGGGGAACAGTTTAAGGATTCGAATTTCATTAAATCAGGCTTCACTGATCTACCAGAAGACCCACCGACATGTCGTAAAAATACCCCCGCTAATACCAATACACCAGTCCTGTATGAGACCGCCCTAGCATGTATTCAATATGGACGGTGGGTGTTAGCGCCAAAGTGGTGACATGTAGAGGTGTTGGTATGTAGGAGGGCTGCTGGGCCTTGATAGCAGGCTGTGAAGCCTATGCCCAGAGTCGGACACATAAAAAAAAAAAAAAAAAAAAGTGAGTGGATGGTGAGCACCCCCACATGCCAGAAAAGATCTTTCCTAAGTTGAATAAAATCTAGATGTGGCAAAAAATAATCTAATAAATAAATTGAAATAGAAGCATCACCAGATTCAAGCATTTAACGAGTTTTGTAAAAACTCTGTACAGTATTTAGCTTTGTAAGGTATCTAATTGTTTTTACTGAGGTTTTTATCTTCACAGTATATATAGATGCCCATTAATAAATTTTGGTGGGGTTTATGGGTATCATAATCAACAGATTTTTCAGATTTAACTTAGTACAGTACCCTCACACAGTGAACGTATTCAGAGTAAATGATTCACCTAGTGAATGAGCAGGGGGTAATCAGGTCCACAAAACCATAACGAACGAGTTGAACCCTGAGTGAATGAAATTTGAGAAACGAGTAGGCCATAACTGCCATCTCCCATATTGAATGACCCTCCCCCCCCTGTACTAGACGCTTCACAAGAGGCCAGATCTGAGCAACCTCCTGAGTAGAATCCAATGGAGGATGAAGATTTGCCTATGTTGAAGATCAGTAAAATTCTAGCGGCAGTGGATGTTCTGAGAGAAGAGGTCAAGGCAAATGAAACCAGCTACCTTAGGACACAGAAGTGTTCAGTGGAGTAGAAACCACTTTTCGTTATTACTGTACGTCGAAAGGCACAATACAGAAGTCAGCATGAGAAAACAAACACTCATCACATGCTACTACCAAATTCAAGAACAACAGGAGCCACTTGGCTCTACATTGTCTGCTACACTTCCTGGGGAAGATGATGGTGATGTAATGTCAGTGGTGTCATCTGTGGACTTTGGGGGTTTTATGGGAGAGGGGGTTGAGGTAGAGGCACATAGGGCAGTGGTTTAATCAAATGATGAGGGCGAGACTGATGACAGGAACGAGGGAGTGGAAGGTGATGGAGGGGTCACCCTAAGTGTATCTCCCTGCCTCAGAACCACCTGTATTCAAGCCAGTCAGGACTGCCATCTGCTCCATTTAAGATAATCATGTCATTTATGTGTCTGTACTGTATACATTTGAAATGTTCTCTTTAGTACATATCTGTGGCCCAAAAATGGACTTTGAGGAAGCAGTGCTGCCCATATGTTATTTTTCCCATAAGATATGTTGTTCACAGTGAATGAATTCGCAGTGAACAAGCTCGTCTGCTGCCCATAAACTCATTCACTGTGCAAGGGCACTGTATTTAGGTGTTAGATGGGATAATCAGGTGTGTTTCATATTAATTACAGGTACTCTTACAATCTCTGCTGCTTGGTATGAGTCTTTTATAATACTGTACTAATACTTTATCTTTTATCATCTTATCAACAGAAAGGAGATTAATGAAGCAGTGAAGAAGAAAATGCCATATGATTTTGCATATATTTTGATGATATGTAAAATTTATAAGCTGGAGAAAAAGAAGAAGAAAAAGACAGTAGAGACTGAGATGTGGGGCAACCCAGAGGAGGAAGTGTTCGCTGAGGTGAGATTTTTTTTACCCGTGTCTTGACACTGTACTGTTCTTACTCTGTCTATCTACAGCCAGATGCCATAATCTTATAAGGGGTGACTGGTTGTCTTTGAGTCAGTTGCTTTATGGGGAGGGGCACTAACCCTCTGCCAACCCACTTGTTGACACGTAGGGAACGTGCATGGGTTGGTTATATGGTTACCACCCAGCACTGTGAATGGTTTCCTGGCTTACAGGATGCCATTAGGATTGTCACTCAATGGAAAGCCACCTTAGAAGGAAAGAAGTATAATAAAAAGTTACAGGAAAGATGGGGGAAATAGGAAGAGAGGAGGACAGACACAAAAGAAGAATGATAAAAGTGAAGGAAGAAGTACGCAGCATTACATCAAGTGAGTGGATGATGGTTGCCACCACTGTGGCCTAAAATTACCTTCTCTTTATCTTCATTGCAGATTTTTAACAGTAAATTAGCACTAGAATATGATGCGAGTCATGAAGCAGTGCTGTAGTAAGGATGTAGAGCCACTGCATTTTCTTTTTCTGTAATTGGGCTACATGAAATAAACTGCAAATGGATGAAAATCTGGGCCAAGTTAGGGTGAAAGAACCATAATTATCTTTTCCTTGCCATCAATAATGTAGGTCAGTAACTTGTCCAGAATTATTTTGTACTGTGCTAGCATAGCCTCACACTTCTGCACTTTGCAGAGGGTATTATGGAACTTGCTGTTACCACTCCTTCTTCTGCCTGTGGGTGACTTTACACTCCCTCTTCTGTCTTTCTTTCCTTCATTCTTTCCATTTCCTTCTGCCTATGGATGACTTGACACTGAGTGACAAGCCAAATGGTTTCCTGTACACCAGGAAACCATTTACTGTGGTGGGTAGTAACCATATAACCAAATTATTGTGCTTGGTGGTTTAGTGAGTACTGTAATTAAGGCACTTCAGTCAGATTGAGCCTGTGTAGATTTATATCCAGAGGGTGGTTGCTATTGCTTACGTAATGCCACTCAGGGATGGGTCAAGCTGGTCACTCTCATCTTAAATTTCAGGACCAACTTGCCTAGCCCCGGGTTCCTACGCTCTTCATAGGGCGAGATAGGATTGGATGATGTATGGATGCTCTTACCATTTAACCTGTGGGCTGCAGCTAAGGGTCGTGCAGATGCCCCCCGTGGTGCAGTAAAATGGCAATTTTGGTCACTCTTACAAATTTTTGTGAAATATATGGCAGGGGCTAAGAAATTGTATCATGCGGCTACTCAGAGACTTTTTTTTTTTTTTTTTTTTTTTTTTGTTGGCATAGTTTTGGAGAAATAATGTCAGAAAATGCATTTCTGGCAGGAACATGAAAACTATGCTTCGAGAGACAGAGAGTGTAATGCTTATTGGGGCAGAATAGACAGGTTGTCACCAGGCTTAGTGCTCGTGAAGTGGGTTGCCAGCTCATTCCACGTGCTGCAGTACGAGCTTAGGGCACTACTTTTACACCCATTATTCCCCCATACAAAGGAAAAGGAGAAAAAGAAGTGTGTGGTAATCATAGGGGCATTTGTCTTCTTAGTGTAATAGGAAAAGTATATGGTAGGATACTTATTGACAGAGTTAGGGAAATAACAGAGGAATTAGTTGAACAACAGGGAGGTTTTAGGAAGGGAAGAGGTTGTGTAGATCAGATATTCATTCTTAGATCTTTAGTGGAAAAGTTTCTAGAGAAGGGAAAGAAGTTGTATGTGGCCTTCATGGATTTGGAGAAAGCATATGACAGGATGGATAGACAAGGATTATGGAAAGTATTAAGATTATATGGAGAAGATGGCAAGTTGTTGAATGCTGTGAAGAGTATGTATGAGGGTGCTAAGGCTGCATTGCGCGTGGATAGTGAACCGAGTGAATTTTTGCTACTTGAAGGTTGGATTGAAACAAAAATGTGTCATGTCTCCATTTTGTTCAATCTGTATATAGATGGGGTTATAAAAGAGATACAAGGTAGGACAGTGGATGTTGGAGTGGCACTAATGAGAGAGGGTAGTGTTTGGAAACTCCCTGTGCTGTTGTTTGCAGATGATGCTGTGTTGTTAAGTGAAGCCAAAGGGGAGCTGCAAGGCTTGGTGGATGAGTTTGGGAGTGTGTGTAAGAAACGGAATCTAATGTTGAATGTAGGGAAGAGTAAAGTGATGGTCTTCGAGACAAGTGAAGTCAGTGAATGTACAGTGAGGTTGGATGAGGAAGAAATGGAAAATGTGATTGCATTTAAGTACTTGGGTAGTGTGATGAGTAAGGATGGAAGTTTAGCGGATGAAGTGCTCGAAAAGGTACAACAAGGAAGAAAGGTTGCTGGTTCCTTGAAAGCAGTGATAAGAAACAGAGAAGTGAGCATGGAAGTGACAAAGTTACTTCACGACAGTATTGTGATACCAACTCTAACATACGGAAGTGAAGCTTGGACCTTGTTGGAGGGACAGAAGTCAAGAGTGAGAGCAGTGGAAATTAGTTATTTGAGAGAAGCCTGTGGAGTCATATGGAGAGACAGACTGACAAATAAGGAAGTGAAGGAGCATTGTTGTGAGGATGTGGATGTGATAGAAAGCATTAGGAGAAACACATTGAAGTGGTTTGGCCATGTGGAGAGGATGGAGAATG
Organism: Birgus latro; assembly: GCA_018397915.1. NCBI lineage: Eukaryota > Metazoa > Arthropoda > Malacostraca > Decapoda > Coenobitidae > Birgus > Birgus latro. The sequence continues at coordinate 141,150 of JAGKTI010000255.1, forward strand.
AGAGACTGACGAGAAGAGTGTATGTGAGTGATTTTTATGTTCATTTGTTTAATTTGTCCACAGTATATTACTGACAAATTGATCATTAAAATGTTATTCCTACATCTAACGTTGATCTACCAGTCACTTTCATTGTACACAAGTAATTGCATGTAAAAAGTTGCAATATTGTGAAATCCCTGAAACATAATGAAAACTTCCTACAGTAATAATTACTTTACACCCCCTCTGGCCAACAGGAGAGCTTGGCAAGTTTCGAGTACAGTGTGAAGGGTGACACTGGGATGAGTGGAGAGTGGGATGAGGACGACCCTCAGTACACACCATTCAGGCGTGTCATCATCCTTGATGCTTGTAGGATGCCAGAGATTTTGTCTCAAGTCAAGAAGGCCATCTATCAATAATAAGCTTAATTTAAGCTACAGTAACATTTTTGCTTTCCCATGCTGTGTTGACCCATTAACAAATGACTTTTTTTTTTTTTTTTTTTTTTGGCGATTAGGTAATTCAAGAGCAAATACAGGTTTAATCAGACCAGTATGCAATAAGTATCCAGAATGCTTTTCAGGCTCATTTTATTTTTTCCTTATCTATTTTTTTCCCAGAAAGGGAAAATTAAAAGCAGAGAGCCTGTAGTAAATGTACAGTACCATACTTTCCTCTGAAATTCTGTGAAAAAAAAATATTAAACTTTGTACTGTATACAGTGGAGCCCCTCAGATAGTGTTTTTTTAAGTAGCGAATCCATGGATAGCGGCAGGAATGAAACTATCTCATAGCGATTAATGCTGCACGGTTAGCGTAAATCCGCTAGGCATTTAACACGTAGCGAGCAGGTGAGCAGAGTTGCCAAGGTCGGACCCTGGTAACACTGATAGTGAGTGCGAGTCTATCGTCATTCATTTCATTGACCCATGTGGAGTGAAAGCACGTATCTTAAGCTTTTCTTATAACTAATCTCCAACTATCTCTCTCCTACCAAATTTTATAGTTTTAAATTTTTCCTTTACCTTTACTTTTCTCTTAGGGGAATGCCGGTATCTAGGCAATACTGACAGTGGAAGGTGAACCTCCCCACAGTTACCCCAAGAAGAAGAAGAAGAAGATTGTTTGTTTATCCACGCACCACGCATTCATTCAACTTTTCACAGTCTCACCATTGTTAAAGTTTTTTGTGACCCTCCATTTATTGTCTGGCTACTGAGTGTTCTAATATCATGGCTTCAACTTCGGGGGCTGGCCCAAGTGGTGATGGTGGCCCAGGGAAAAAACAGGAAGTGCTGGTAATGTAAAAGTGACCGAAAAGGCCAGACAATACATGCGTGGCAAGCCAAAGAAACAATACTGCGTGGAGGAAAAGAAAAAGATAATTTTTTGGATATGTTCGTTTCGTTTTTGAAGGCTCCAACATGCTTGCATGCATTGGCCTTGGTCACCTAATGGCAGCTTTCCATGCTGCTCGATCTTTGGCAGCCTCCCTGTTCAGTCCCTTAACCCTTAAGTCACACTTAATGACCTCGTCCCATGTCTTTCTCGGTCTGCCCCTCCCAACCCCTCCCCCAATATTAACACCTACCCCCTGTACCCAATTATCATCCCCCATGCTCTCCACATGTCCAAACCACCTCAGCCTACCTCTCATCATCACAACACCAATACACTCCAGTCCCATCCTACCTTTCAACTCTTCCATCGTAAACCCAGCCTCCCCAGGCCTTGCACGCAGGGACGCACTGACATCCACCTAATCATTGTCATTTCTGTACATTTAAACCTGCGAATATCCTCTTCCTTTACCGCCCAGGTCCCACTACCATACAGCATCACACTCCTAATACATGCTGCATATAAAGACCCCTTAGGACGTAAGGAGAGTCCCCTCAGTGTCAGGAGAGACAACAGCTTCCTGAACTTCTTCCAACCAATTAGGGGTATAGCTGAAGGAGTCCAGGGCTTTATTAATTTTTTTAGGTAATAAGTTTGCCCCTCAGATAGCGATTTCATGGATAGCAGCCATTTTGGTGGACTAATAAGGTCGCTATCCAAGGGGCCCCACTGTATACATACACTGGGGTACTTAAACTTTTGTCATTTTTCTTTAGCTTCTCTGTATATTCTGTAAAACAGTACCTTTTATTCTGGTATTCTTATTCAGCACATTACTAGATTACATATCTGATGCTAGGATACGATTTTAAATACTTTAGGAAGTGATCATAGAAGAGGAACTCTGTATTGCTGAATACTGAACTACTGGTGTTCATAATGTCTTTGAAACAGTACAATACTTGATGGCTAAACTGATTATTGTTGTGAAAAATAGGGACCAATTTTAAGGGTTAATGGGAAGTTCTAGTGCATTCAAAGAATCACAGTACGGACATCCTAGGATGAGTACCTGTATTTACATAGTTTTTGGTAAATGGTTAATGAAATTTGTGAGCTTATTCAGGAATATTGGTTGTCATTCAAGCCTTTTTTTATTTAAGTACTGTACTAGAGGCAGTAATTATCAACCATTTTACTGTAGTAACTGATAACCAGTAGTAGGCTGTAGCACTAGCCAATCAGGCAGTACTCCCGAGGAGGATGGGAATGCTGGTGACTGGGAGAGCTGTAGCTTCTGCCTCACTTGCTTGCAGGATACCCTGACCATCCTTCTTTGCGTCCTTTTTCAGTGACACTAACATGTAGAGTAGGTCAGCATACCCTCCCAAGTACTTTTCTCTATCTTATGCACTACTTTACATGCATTTTTACATACCACACAGTGTACCCCACTACATCACAAGGGTTGACACCAGCAATGGCATGTGGCCAAAAAACTTTGCCTCCACTGCCTAGTGGCATACTTGAGAAGAAGCATGGTGTGGACTCTGCCAGTGCAGTTTTTGGATCAGGATGGGATGGGGGATGGATCTGTGCCAGAGGGTAGCCTACAAGTCATTGGAGTTCCCAGGCTGCTGCTTCACCCAACAGAGAGAGGCTGGAACCTAGGAGTAGCATCTTAGGAGGCTACCCTATCAGTGGGTGCATAATGATGGGGCAGATACATTGCCAAGGAGTGTTTGTACAGTGTCCCTGTAGAAGTCCTGGCAGGGGTGCTCCGAGGCCACTGCCACAGCCACTTGCTATGACTGGTGGGTTATGCAACCCTGGTCCCATGCCTGGACTTGGGACTGTGCGGGTGGATGGGACCTGTGGTCTGCTGCCTCCCTCCCCCCTTTTTTTCTTTTTTAATGCAAGAAAGAAGGAACTAAAGGCCAGAAACCTGCAAGAGTGTTTCCTCAAGAAAAAACAAAAACAAGATAACAGATCGCCAGATTCAAGATCTGTTTATTTCAAGATGCCTGGACATACTGAGTTTGAAAGACTGGAGGTCATAGGCCGTAAGAAATACAGACATAGGAAGGCAGTTCCAGAGATGACATGTTGTATACATGAAGGACTGGGAGTAACGATTAACTCATGCATTAGAGTGTTAGACAGAAAAGGGATGAGAGTTTGTTCCTAGATGGGTGCTATGCGCCCACCGTAGTGGTGGAGGGATGCAAGTGGACAGTTCAGAGGAGCAGTGGTCATTGAAGAAGCGATAGAAAAGTGATAAAGATGCAACAGTGTGGCGAAGAGACAGAGGTTGAAGGGAGCCAGTGATGAAACGAAAAGCCTTCGACTCCACCTTGAGAATAGCTGTATGTGGAGAGTCTACCCACACATGAGAGTTGTACTCTACTCGGGCCAAAAAAAAAAAAAAAAAGGTATAAAGTCAAAAACTGTGCAGGGATAAAGAATGCACGGGGTTGGCTTAGCACACCAAATCTCTTGGAGGCAGATTTTACAAGAGAGGTACTGTAATATGATTTGTCCAAGATAACTCCTGAGAGAATGAAACCCCAAGTGTGTCTAAAGATGCAGGATTGAGTAGGATATTGTTAAAAATTAGAGGGTACTCCTGCGGAAGATTTTGTTGGTTTGATAGATGTAAGAACTGAGTTTTTAAAGCATTAAAAACAATGAGATTACTTTTACTCCAGTCAGAGGCATGAGCCATATCAGACATTAAGTGTGCCATAGCTTCATCCCTTGTTTGTTGAAGTAACTGTCGAGATGGATGCTGTGGGAGATGAATAGAAAGGTGAAGGGTGCAGTCATCAGTATATGCATGGACAAGGTTAGATATACAGCTCAGAAGGTCATTGATGAATAGAAGGAAGTGGGTTGATGACAGGACAGCCCTAAGGAACACCACTATTGGTAGCTCTATTAGAATTAAGATGGCTATCTACAACAACAGCTATAAAATGACCAGAAAGGAAGCTAGACACGAATTCACAAATAGGACAGAAACCGTAAGAAGGCAGTTTGGAATGCCAGACTTGATCAAAAGCCTTTGAGATGTCAAGTGCAATGGCAAAGCTTTTGCCAAAGTCCTGAAAGTAGGATGACTAGGATTCTGAGGTGAGAAGATCGCTAGTGGAGCGTCCCTGGCGGAACCCATACTGTTGATTGTAAAGAAGATAGTGATAGGAAAGATGCTTTAAAAGGTTTTAGATAAGAAAGGATTAAAAAAATTCTGAAATACAGGATGTTAGAGCAATTGGGTGACGGAGGGCTAGGAATGGTTATCCTTCTTTGAGACAGGCTGAATGAGAGCAAACTTCCAGCAAGAAGGAAAAGTACGAGTTGACAAAGGCAAAAGAGTACCTAGGCAGGGTGTAAACACTGAAGCACAGTTCTTGAGAAAAACATGAGGGACCCCCATCAGGCCCATATGCCTTGTTTGTATTAATGCCAGTAATGGCAGAAAATACATCAATTGAGGGGTTTTAACCCCTTAACCGCAGGTCATCACTTTCGTGATGGTCGGGTGCAATGGATCATACAGCGGGGAGTCACTTGAGTGACTGTGTTATTTTTAGTTCCCCCTGGGTTTCAGGTGGTGACTTGTATCATCTATCAGCACTGCCAATGTCCAACAATAGTCAGACCCGCTAATGTCATCAGTACTCCCATCCAGTGTTGACAATTTAGCCATTTTCCCCCATTCTAGACTCCCCTCCCTACCTCCCCTCCATTACCCTCTCGTGTCGTCTGCTCAGCCGCTCTGCGCTAAGTAAATCTTCCCTGGATTTTTCCACTGTTTTCATCCATTGAAATGAGACCTATGCCCTATTCTTATACAAAATAATATATATAGTAATTCCTCCAATATCCGACGTAATAGAGCCAAAGGCATGTCCGGATATTGGTTTTGTCCGGATATTGGTCCTGAAGCTCCAGCACTGGTTTTTCATGACCCTAACCTAACCTAACCTAAATCAGAAAACTACCTTCCTACCTCCCTAGTGGACATGTATAGCACTTATTTAGGTCCCTTTTCACATAAATAATGCACACATAGCATGAATTTATTGAATTTTAACCAAAAAATGATGATTTAGGGGTGAGCGAGTCATAGGAGCTCAGAACTTGCCAGCATAGTATAAGTAAGTATCGGACATGGAAATCATCTTTTCTCACGTTTTATGCACTAAATTATTGGATACAAAGCATCAAATACAGTAAATGATGTTAATTGCTACCAGAAAAATGGTTANCAGTAATCCCTCCAATATCCGACGTAATAGAGCCAAAGGCATGTCCGGATATTGGTTTTGTCCGGATATTGGTCCTGAAGCTCCAGCACTGGTTTTTCATGACCCTAACCTAACCTAACCTAAATCAGAAAACTACCTTCCTACCTCCCTAGTGGACATGTATAGCACTTATTTAGGTCCCTTTTCACATAAATAATGCATACATAGCATGAATTTATTGAATTTTAACCAAAAAATGATGATTTAGGGGTGAGCGAGTCATAGGAGCTCAGAACTTGCCAGCATAGTATAAGTAAGTATCGGACATGGAAATCATCTTTTCTCACATTTTATGCACTAAATTATTGGATACAAAGCATCAAATACAGTAAATGATGTTAATTGCTACCAGAAAAATGGTTAGGTTAAGTTAGGTTAGGTTTGGTTAGGTTAGGTTAGGTTAGGTTATGACCGGACATGAAATTCACTGCTTCAACCTTTTTCATAACTGGTGCACTTAATAACCATGAATGAAAGAATTAAATTAAAAGCAGGAAATTATGATTAACACATGATTAACACAATGTTGGGTTACATTAGGTTAGGACCAGACATGAAATTCACTGCTTCAACCTTTTTTCTAGCTGTTTTACTTAAGAACCATGCATGGAAAAATTAAATAGCAAGCAGGAAATTATGATTAACATTTAGGGTAATTTTTTAACACATGTACAGCATGATGAAAACAGGTTAGGCATGAAAATCTTTATGGTAACCATAGGTTAGGTTAGGTTAGGACTGGACATGAAATTAACTGCTTCAACCTTTTTTCTAGCTGTTTTACTTAAGAACCATGCATGGATAAATTAAATTGCAAGCAAGAAATTATGATTAACATTTAGGGTAACTTCTTAACACATTAACAGCATGATGAAAACAGGTTAGGCATGAAAATCTTTATGGTAACCATAGGTTAGGTTAGATTAGGACCAGACATGAAATTAACTGCTTCAACCTTTTTTCTAGCTGTTTTACTTAAGAACCATGCATGGATAAATTAAATTGCAAGCAGGAAATTATGATTAACATTTAGAGTAACTTCTTAACACATTAACAGCATCATGAAAACAGGTTAGGCATGAAAATCTTTATGGTAACCATAGGTTAGGTTAGGTTAGGACTGGACATGAAATTAACTGCTTCAACCTTTTTTCTAGCTGTTTTACTTAAGAACCATGCATGGAAAAATTAAATAGCCAGCAGGAAATTATGATTAACATTTTCGGTAATTTTTTAACACATGTACAGCATGATGAAAACTCGTTAGGCATGAAAATCTTTACGGTAACCATAGGTTAGGTTAGGTTAGGTTAGGACCGGATATGAAATTCACTGCTTCAACCTTTTTTCTAGCTGTTTTGCTTAAGAACCATGCATGGAAAAAATAAATAGCAAGCAGGAAATTATGATTAACATTTTCGGTAATTTTTTAACGCATGTACAGCATGATGAAAACACGTTAGGCATGAAGTTAGGGTACTTACGAACAAAAAGCGGCCGTCCTGATGTAATAACCCACTCTATCATCTCAGACTCTGACAGGAAGACGTTGCACCTGACACACCTTTCCACTTGAGAATCACCAGCACTTCTCACCAACACTTTCACCAAGGTTTTTTTTTTTTTTTTATAACTGGAATCTGGAATAACATCACTTCACTGCACTGTACACAACAGTAAATTCCCGTGTGGTCTAGTGACGATCCATGGAGCCTTGTGAACTTCTCAGCAGCAGCTTTCAGCTCCGTTCCACGTACCAACACACCAGCAGCACGTTGTTATCGATACGAAATCAACGTGGAGCGGTCGATGTCTGCATACTTAGGAGTAAACATCACCTTCCTCTGCACGTTTCGTCTGGTCTTCGATGCGAAATCAGCCGTGTACTGCTGTAGTTTGTCTCGGGACTTCTTGATATCAAACAAGGTGGAGCGAGGGAGGTTGAACTCACGTAAGATGCACCCTGTTGACCAGCCGGCGTCCACCTTGTCCAATATCTGCCTCTTCTTCTCCGAGTCAAAACCACTCTTTTCCTCTTCTCAGGAGGCGGGGCCATCATCACACACATGATGAAGAAGGTGAAGAGCAGTATCAAGCACTGTAGGAGGTAGGGTATCACCACAAAAGCAATCACTTCGGCCGCCATTTTCGGAGTTGTTCACGAGGGAGGAGGGGAGTGGGTAATGGTGACCGATAGTGGCGTCACGAGTGTAAACAGAGGGGATCGGCGCGCGCGGGAAATTCAAACTGACGCGATCCCAAAAAATCAAAAATTAATCGATTTTTTTTCGGATTTTTTTTCAGTTTGGGGGTTGGGCAGCCCAGAATGCCCGGTTAGTGAGTATGTCCGGTTATTGGACGTCCGGATATTAGAGGGATTACTATATATAAAATAAGGTAATTGATAGTGCCATACACCTGGAATTGGCTAATTATCACTTGGCAACATCCAACATGCACTTGTTCGCTAATTTCCCCTGCTTTTTTTTCCCGTGAAATATGCCGTATGAGCTACTCTCATAATATAAATGTATATAAGAAAGGAAGGGAGAAGCCTGAGTGATATTTATATTCTCCTGGAACTACCTTATTTATCATGTATTGTCTAGATTTCCTACGACTTATTTCTTAGCATATACATTAGCAGCTGACATTTTCAACTCATTGCTACCGAGATGCAGTCAGTTCGCTCAGTTCTTTCTCGTCCTTCACGGTGAAATGACATTCCTCCATTTCTGCCGTTTTTGCACCTATTATAAAAGGTCCTGTGGCCTCTACCCCAACTAAACATCGTGTGGAAAGTGGTAAAGGACTGTAGATATAAGTACTAGAAATAATAATAGAGGATGAGATGGAGGGATGGAGTGGAGAGGTATATGAGAGAGGGGGGTGTGAGTTGGGAGCGTGGTAGTGAAATGGCAGGGGACAGAGTGACATGGAGGCGATTTGTTTGTGGCCACCCCGTTCGGGATTGAGGCGTCTGGCAATAGATAGATAGACAGAGTGTGTATATGAGTAAGAAATGACAGAATACCAGCGGCGAATTAGCGTGAGTGGGAGGCTCGTACGCACTCGTATTTTACATTGTTTTCACATGGTTTTCTTTTATTTTAGTATGGATTCCAAACTACTTGGAAATCATTGAATAGTGTTTCTAGTGATAATATCTGGCAGTGGTATTCAGATTTGGGGATGTCGGGAAGTGTAAAGTGGAGACTTAGTTACCCAACTTCAGAAGTCTCCACAAGTCCTACGGTAGTCGACAAGTGCTAAAAAAAACATCCCAGGAGAAAGCTGAAGGTATGTGCCATATGCATATTTAATTATAATATTCTAGGACTAATAACTGATTTTTGGCAAATATTTTTAAAAAGTCAGTCGGAGCGTGAATATCCCCGCGGGAATGGCACGGCTCGCCTCCGACAACCCCGCGGGTGTAGGGGTTAAAGTCAGCCATGAGGAAGTCAGAGGGTGGTAGTGATGGAGGAACAGCACCAGAATCGTCTGAAATGGAATTTAAGGAGACAGTGAGAGTGAAGAGTTCTGCTTTATCAGCAGAAGAAACAGCTACAGAGCCATGAAAGTGAAAAAGAGGAGGGAAGGATGATGAGGTTAAGTTGTTAAAAAGGTTCTTGGCAAGATGACAGAGGAAGCAGGAAGAATTTGACCTGGAGAGTTCAGAGCATTTAGTACGAATGAAATTTACCTGACCTACGATGAAAATGGAAAGCAAAAGCATTAAAAGCAAGCCTGAAGTAATGAAAAACCTAAGGTGTTCTGAATGGCATCGTGGAATGCGGGTAGCTTGAAGGGTAGAGCAGGGTAAGTGGTAGAGACTTTCAGTAGGAAGCAGGTGAATGTCTGTTGCCTACAGGTAGTTACATTTAGGGAAGGGCCAGCTAGGATGGTTGCTAGGAAGGACTGTAGGTATAACCTATATTTGCAGGAAAGTGTAGATGGATATGGTGGTGTGGGTGTGCTGGTGATGAGTAAGGATGGAAGTTTAGAGGGTGAAGTGCTTGAAAGGATGCGGCAGGGAAGAAAGGTTGCTGGTTCCTTGAAAACAGTGATAAGAAACAGGGAAGTGAGCATGGAAGTGAAAAGGCTGTTACATGACAGTATTGTGATACCAACTCTAACATATGGAAGTGAAGCTTGGACCCTGTTGGAGGGACAGAAGTCAAGAGTGAGAGCAGTGGAAATGAGTTATTTAAGAGGAGCGTGTGGAGTCACATGGAGAGAGACTGACAAATGAGGAAGTGAATGAGCGTTGTGGTGTGGATGTGGATGTGATAGGAAGCTTTAGGAAGAACACATTAAGATGGTTTGGCCATGTGGAGAGGATGGAGAGTGAGAGACTGATGAGGAGAGTGTATTTGTGTGAGGTGGAGGGGGGGAGAGGGAGGGGGAGACCAAGGATGAGATGGAGGGATGGAGTGGAAAGGTATGTGAGAGAGGGGGGTGTGAGCTGGGAGAAAGACAGTGAAGTGGCGGGGGACAGAGCGACATGGAGGCGATTTCTTTGTGGCCACCCCTTACAGGATTAAGGCATCTGGCAATAGATAGATAGATCTCTCCTCCATCATTAACCCCTATCTCTCCTACACTTTCATCTTTCCTTCAGTTCCATGTCTCCTTCACTTTCCACCTCTCCTTCACTTTCTGCATCTCCACTTTCCATGTCTCCTTCATTTTCCCCATCTCCTTCACTTTCCACGTCTACTCCACTCTTCATCTCAACTTCACTCCTGATCTCAACTTCACTCTTCACCTCTCCTCCACACCTCCATTTCAAGTCTCCTCCCTTTTTCACCTCAATCCACGATTCACCTCTACTCCACTTTTCACCTCTACTCCACTTTTCACCTCTCCTTCATTATCTATCCTTCCTCCACTACCTCTTCTTTTCCCTTCACCTCTTGTTCTCTTCCTCATTCCCTCATCCCTGTTTTAATTATCCTGGTAAAAGTGTTTTTGGAAGAAGAAGAAAAAAGTTTCCACGAGGTCAGCTCAAACCAGGTGCTTTTTGTGTTTTGTACTGTTATTGGATTACTGGGGGTGTGGTGGTGGTTGTGGTCATGGTTGTGGTGGTGGTGAAAATTTTGATGACTGTGGTTTTGGAGGAAGTACTAGTAATGAATGTGGTGGAGAAGGTTTGGTGATTGTAAGCACAGTGATGGTGTAAGTGGCAGTTGTAGAAAACTGGTGTTGGTGGTGGTGATCGCATTGGTAGTTGTGATGAAAGAGATGGTAGCAAGAGAATGTAATGATGTTAGCTGTGTTGGTTGAGGTAGTTGTAAGCAGTGTTGGTGAGAATGGTAATTATGGTGATAGTAAGATATTGTTAGTGGTGAAACCTGTGATAAAGGTAACTGTGATAATAATTGTGGCGATGGCAGTGGTAGTGATGAATATGGTGGTGATGACAGAGTGATAGTGAAGGTGGTAGTTGCAGTAATAGTGGTGATGAAGATGGTAGTTGCTGTAATAGTGGTGAAGGTGGTTAGCTGAAGTAGCGTGATGGTCGTGGTGAAGAAGGCTGAGGTTAAAGTGATTATGGTGGTAGCCATGAGCATGGAAGCAAAAGTAATCAGTGTGGTAGTGGTCATGGTGGTGGTAGGCAGGGTGGTGTGAGGGTGGTAGCTGTTATAAGTAAAGTATTTGTGTCTGTGGTGAAATTTTTGTCACAGGAGACTGGGGGTGGTAGATGTCATGGTAAAGGAGGTAGTAGAGTGGTGGTTGTGATTATAGCTGAATTGAGTGATGATAGCAGGCATTGTGGTGGTGACTGGTAGTTTTAACATTTATGGCAGCTTTGGTGGTGGTGGTGTGGTGAACTGGTTGTTGTTGTTGTTAAATATGTATCCCCAACTTGTGGGGACACGGGCAAACAAAGAGCCCATCAGGGAAAAAGTAGAATTAGGCTTCCCAATTGGAAGCTTAGCACGGCAGGCAGTCAGACTGACGAGAGTGGCGAGGAGGCAGGACGTGGGCTGGCATATGATGTTATGAGGAATGCCTTGCAGATCACGGTGAGACCGAAGAGATCGAAGCCCCCGAAGACTGATCTTCCCAGTCTGTGTCCTGGTCCTGATCCTCCAGCAGATCTATGTCCCCAGAGTCTTGAAGGGGAGGCGGATCTTTCTGACCAATGCTGACGAAGACATCGGTAATGTCTTAGCCGATGATCTGGGCAGTTCGGGGGCTATAGGGTCGAGAAGCTGAGGGCAAAGACGAAGTCAGAGCAGCAGGAAAGTCCACTTGCACAGCAGCAGCAGATGGAGAGGGGGAGGAAGGGCCCTCCTTGTCCAGACAGACGGACAGAATGGGTGAGGCAGCCCGTTTCCTCCCAGCTGCTGAAGGCAGAGGGTGAACTTCTGCGACGGTGGTGATAAGGTCGAAGTCCATAGGAGATTCCGGGTCGGTGATAGTACTGGCACCAGTCGCCCTGTTCAGAGGGCCATCGAGCCGCAGCCTTTTGCGCGGTGTTGTGCGCGGCCGAGATGGAAGTGGGCGGGACTGTGGCTGCGGCTGTGGTCACCGGGGCCGACGCTGCTGACGAGGGGAGGAATGTGAGTTGCCAGCAAACCTTTGAGGGATGGCAATGCTTGGAAGCCCGTTCTCCTCGAAAATCTGGGGGAGGAGGACGCGCAAAATGGCCTTGTCACCCCCACAAAGCTTCTGCTGTAGCAACACACATTGAGACAATGGTGTTAATCTCCCCAGAACACCTCGGACCCCTAGGGCGGCGTCTCTGGGCCTCGGTGCGCCACTGTGCATGGGCAGAGCCCTTCACAGCAGCACCCCCCGGCCCAGTGACACCTGTAGCCTCAGGACCCTTCGGTGTCTGCTGGAGACAAAACTCCACCGTCTCACCCTCGCCGAGAGAGCGCCGGAAGTGCCGTGGATTTGGTGCAACGATCCCAAGTCTGTGCACAAAAACATCAGATTCGGTGTCCCAACGTCTGATGAATCCGTACCCAGACTTCACGTTGAACCAAACAACGGTGCCAGAGATCGTCGTGGCTCCCGGCTGCCTGGCAATACTGCAGGATGCCCCCCTCAACGGGTCGAAGGCTGGAGCAGTAGTAAAGTAAGCATGACGACTGGCAGATCAAGCGGGCAGCAGCAAAAAAAAAAGTCTAAGGAGTTTAGTCCCCACTGTTCACTACGAGTGGAGACGAGGTCTTACTCCTGTAGCTGCTGGGCTGGAACTGGTGAACTGGTGGCAGTCATGATGGAGATGATATTGATGGTAAATATTTTAATGACTACCAGTGATTGTAATTTTGATGTTGAAGGTGACAGTAGACATAGTGGTAATGTATGATGTTATTTTTTTTTTTAATGGAAGGAAGAAGGAACCAAAGGCCATGGGCCCACATACTGTTCCTTCCAAGAAAAAACAAAAATAATATGAAAGCGAGCCAAATTCAAGACCCGTTCATTTCGAGATACCTGGACAAACTGTGTTTGAAAGATTGGAGATCATAGGAAGTAGGGAATACAGACAGAGGAAGACAGTTCCAGAGTTGACCAGTTGCATAAATGAAGGACTGGGAGTAACGGTTAACTCTTGCATTAGAGAGTTGGAGAAAAGGGATGAAAGTTTGTTGCTAGACGGGTGCTACGTGCCCGTCGTAGAGGTGGAGGGATGCAAGCAGACAGTTCAGAGGAACAGTGACTGTTGAAGTAGCGATAGAAAAGAGATAAAGATGCAGCAGTGCAGTGAAGAGACAGAGGTTGAAGGGAATCAGTAAGAGGAGGAGAGTTAATAAGACGAAAAGCCTTTGACTCCACCATACTGAGAAGAGCTGCATGTGGGGAGCCTCCCCACACATGAGAGTTGTACTCCAAACAGGGGCGAATAAAACTCGTGTACAAAGTCAACAATTGTGCAGGGGTAAAGAAATTTCGGAGACGGCTAAGCACACTTAATCTCTTTGAAGCAGATTTCACAAGAGATGTAATATGTTCTTTTCAAGGTAAATCCTGAGTGAATGAAACCCCAAGCATGTTCAAAGATGATGCAGGACTGAGCTGGACATTATTAAACATTAGTGGGAAATCCTGTGGGAGATTTTGTCAGGTTGATAGGTGTAAAAACTGAGTCTTTGATGCATTAAAAATAACACGATTATTTTTAACCCAGTCAGAGATACGAGCCAAGTCAGACATTAGGTGTGCCATAACGTCATTCCTTGTTTGTTGAAGTAACTGCTGAGATGGACGTTGCAGGAACCGAACGGAAAGGTGAAGGGTGGAATTATCAGCGTATGAGTGGATAGGGTTAGATGTACAGCTTAGAAGATCATTGATGAATAAAAAGAAGAGAGTTGGTGATAGTACAGAGCCCTGAGGAACACCACTGTTGATAGATCTAGGAGAAGAACGATGGCCGAGCGGCCATAGAACGACCAGAAAGGAAGCTATAGATGAAGGCACAGATAGAGGGATAGAAACTGCGCAGAGGCAGTTTGGAAATTAAAGATTTATGTCAGACTCGATCGAAAGCCTTCGAGATGTAAAGTGTAATGGCAAAGTTTTCGCCAAAGTCCCGAAAGGAGGATGATCAGGAGTCTGAAAGGTAGGTGAGAAGATCGCCAGTGGAGCTTCCTTGACGGAACCCATACTGATGATCAGAAAGAAGGTTGTGACAGGAAAGATGCTTTAAGATTTTTCTGTTAAGAACTGATCCAAAAACTTTTGCGACACAGGATGTTAAAGTAATTAGACGATAGTTAGAGGGTTGGGAATGGTTACCCTTCTTTGGGACTGGCTGAATGAGAGCAAATTTCCGGCAATAAGGAAAGGTACAATTTGATAGACAAAGGCGAATGAGTTTACCTAAGCAGGGTGTAAGCACAGAAGCACGGTTTTTGAGGACAACAGGAGGGACTCCATCAGGCCCATATGCCTTGTTAGTATTGAGCCCAGTAATGGCAGAAAATACATCAGCTGAAGAAATTTTAATGACAGCCATAAGGAAGTCAGAGGGGAGAAGTGATGGAGGAACAGCACCGGAATTGCCTAAGGTGGAACTGGAGGAGAAAGTCTGAGCAAAGAGATGTGCTTTATCAGTAGAAGTAATAGCTACAGAGCCATCAGAGTAGGAAAGAGGAGGGAAGGATGATGAGGTAAAATTGTTAGAAAGGTTTTAGGCAAGCTGCCGGAAGGAGCATTTAGCACGAATGATATTATTTTTAGCAGAGCGAAGAACAGACAGCACGATTCCGGGCAGAAATATAAAAACGATTTGATTCAGGGGTGGGTTGGCTCCGGTATCTTTTATAGGCCCTCTCCTTGTTGCGGACAGCATTAGAACAAGCGTGATTAAGCTAAGGCTTTCTTGCATTAGTCAGAGGATATGAGAAAGGAATGTATGCTTCCATGCCCAAGAGAATAACCTCCGTAATGCGCAAGGCAAACCCAGATGGCTCCCGGCAGTAGAGGCAGGTAATACTGGCAGAAATAATGCTGGCAGAGGTGGTAGTAATGACTGTGTTTATGGTATTTGAAGTAGTTCCTGGTGGTAACAATAGTACTGGTAATGATGACACTGATGATGGTTATAATGGAAGTAGGTTTTGCCTACTGAGCACCAGTCGGGGTAATGGTCGTTCTATGTGAGGGGTTGAATCTCCAAAAGCAATTGGATTTGTTATTTTATGGAATGCCACTAGGGGTGATCAACTTTTTAAAAAACGTTTTCCAATAGTCTAGCTCAGGTGCTTACATCATAGGAAGTTATATAAGACTGGTAGTTATCTTTTTACGCTATTATTTTGTGAAAGTGAAAATGTGGTAATGGTAGTTAGAGATTTTTTTTGTGGTGGTAATGGAATCGGTATTACCGGAAACTATCGTAATAAAGGTTGTGGTAATATTGTGGTGGTATGGTTATGCTAGTGGTAGTAGTGGTGATGTTGATAATTTTGGTGATGGTGGTGGTAGTGGTGGTTTTAGAAGTAATTACTCAGGCCACCGTTTAATATAATAAGCCTTTTTCTTGCAAGTCTCTCTCTCTCTCTCTCTCTCTCTCTCTCTCTCTCTCTCTCTCTCTCTCTCTCTCTCTCTCTCTCTCTCTTATAACCGAACCATTTTCCTAATTCACTTTCATTTATCGTAATGAATTGATAAAAGAAAATTGTGTGTGTGTGTGTGTGTGTGTGTGTG
>JAGKTI010000256.1:5722-42209 GCA_018397915.1 Birgus latro
TCTCTCTCTCTCTCTCTCTCTCTCTCTCTCTCTCTCTCTCTCTCTCTTCTTAATTATCTATGTTCACTGATACCAACCCCTTTTTTGAATCATCCTACTTTTCCTACTTGCATATTCAAACCAAAGTTGTTGTTGTGTGTATGTGTTAAAGAACGAACCTGTTTGCGTGTTCCCGAATTTGAATCTTCTGAGTTTTTTACACTTTTTGAATTCTCTGTACTATGACTACGATTGTTTTGTTAATCTCTAATCATAAATCTGTGCTTCATCCCCTGCAATGGAATCTTATGTGTACGTCATCACGTGGGAAGGTGCCTTGTAGCACTGGTTATTCTTCAGTCCTAAGATCTATATTCAGTAACGTAATGCATATGTTTACACCAGTATCTGAGAGGTAACTGAAGGAAAGAATGCGATGGAAGAAGGAAGTTTGATGAAGATAGTGGCTAATACTGACTTTTTTTTTTAAATATGATATAAGAATGGAGAGGAATATATATAATAATGCCAAACCTATAACCCAAAAGCTACAAGACGAAGGAAAAGCGCCTGTTCAGCAGACATCGAACCTCTGTCATACCTGTAAACGATTAGCTTCAGTGGCTGTACTAAAAAAGTTTAGAGTTCTTTATATAAGTTATTTTATTTTCTCACTGTCCAAGTTAAAATGTAAAAAATAAAACATTCTTTATATATACTATTTAATATCCTCAACTATGAGAAAATAAAGAAGCCAATACGAGCCTTCTTCCCTCACCTCTGCGTCTACATCACATGAAAGGAGAGCAGAAGGGCTGGTGAAAGCTATTTCTGTTTTTGTTCCACCCCAAAACCTTGCAGCCTGGTGGTCTCACGTCGGGAATGTTTTGCAGTGTCTGATATTACTGATATTATCGGTGTCATAATTTCATTATTAGGTCTCCACACCGTAGCATGGAGACCTACTATATTCCCCCAGTGTCTTTCCTTCTTTCTTCTTATTGTTGAGCGAACTACCTCCCAGTGTGATGTACTGATGAATGAAGATAAACTTGACATGATGAAAGAATCTTAACACCTCGGTGAAGGAACAGAAAAGGGAGGTTAAGCCAAATGTGTGAAAGAAGTGGTGAGCAGATTGGCTCAAGGAAGATAAATGGCCGATGCTACCATGCTCCGAAGGCTTTCATACCAAGCAGAGGAAATAATAGTTTTGCTTCAGAGTGCAGATGTATTGGTGTGTTTGACAAAGGCATGACATGAGTTTGAAAAGACGAGAGTGAGAGCACTGGAGGCGAGGTTGATATGGATATGCGTGTGTTATGTAGATGGATAAGCGTGTGTTATGTAGATGGATAAGCGTGTGTTATGTAGATGAGAAAAAAACAAAGATTTTCATGAGAGAAGTGGAATAAAAAGTGTTTTTCAAGGGGTATATGAAAGTGCGCTTAGATGGAATGGTGATATGGAGAGAAGAGTGTACGAGTATGCAAGTTTAAAAGTGGGAAGAAGAATTGTTGACCGATTCTGTTTACGAGGGGGGGAGGGGGGGAGGTGACTTCTGAAACTAAAGAGTACTTAGATGTAGAGGGTAGAGAGGGTCTCTGCTGGGAGAAGCGAGCTGACCCATTTGCCTGTATATACTGTATACTGTATTAAAGTAGGAAAAAATATCAACTTAGGCAGCACGAGAACAAGAAAAGTAGGATGGAATTAGTCTATCCCACAGCTGCACGTGAAACGAAGGTAAAATGAAAAATGCAACAATGAATGTGTGGAGGGTAATTATGCATGACGTGTTACCAAAATATCAGAGACCTGGATGTTTTGTGAATGGCTGTGGTTCATTATGCTGGGCAAGCCGTTAGATAACCCTCCTCCCTAAGTGTTTTCAGTGTTTTTGTTTCTGGATCCTAAATTATCCCATTGGTGGTGGGTGGTGTCAGCCGTTGTCCACCCACTTGATGTAGAGTTGTCTATTGCTTCTTACATCTTTGCCTTTCTTTTTCTGTTTTCCCATTGTTCATGTCACTTTTATTACCCTTCTTTCCACTTCAAGCGGCTCTACACAGAATGACAAGCCTAGTGGTTTCCTGTAACCCCAGGAAATCATGTATAATGTTGGGTGACAACCACATCACCAATAACAGGGTGATGTGGAGCCTACTATGGCGCCCTTGTTAACTGAGTGGAGAGGGGTTAATGTGGCGTCCGTCCAGGAACCAAACCTCGACATTCTTCCCCACGTCTCGCTGTGGCGAGGCGTTGTCTGCCCTAAGGGAACATTGGTTCACTGCAAGCAACAGCCCTACAGGGGCAGTTGCTTGTCTGCTGTTGATGGGTCTGCTCAGACAGACTGGTGTTGCTCAACAACTACAACCTCAGCCAGTCTCCTCGTTGGTTGGGATGATGTTGATGATGATGATATGATGATGATGATCATCATCATCACTACATTCTCCTATTACTTAATGCTCAAGATTATATTCTTGTTTACCTTTAAAAGCGGGGAACATTCCACATCTTCACTCTAAGAAAGCTCTTCTCTCTCTCTCTCTCTCTCTCTCTCTCTCTCTCTCTCTCTCTTTCACGTTATAATGTTCTACACGACCCTTGACTTTCCTCTCCATTCACTGATCCACCCTGTGAACAGTGCTTTACCCTTTAACCGAGGTGCCTTTCCCCTTGCTGAATAAGATACCTGGGTGTGGCAGCACCAGTGATGGCATTACTCACAGTCGTACAGTACTGACCGGCAGGAAATTCCCATTACTGATTATGCTGTAATTCTGATGTTGGCCGTAACAAAATATATCAGTGTTGGTCATAAAACGAGTGATATAAAACTGAACCTCGAACTAACTAAATCGTAATATGGCTTGATATTACTAAGACAATTCTTTAATTTTCGACGTCACTGGGAATGGACAAAATCAAACCTACCAGCATCCACTTTCTTGAACGACTCCTAGAAGCATCTACAGATTTGCTGCTAACGGTCTATCACTTTATTTACCCCTTCACTACGATGACGCATTCTTAGATGTGGGAGCATCTCTAGTAGCTGCTCTGTCCATCTGGCTCTTACTAATGATTTTGGGAAACGTTATATTAAAACCCTGAAGCTCCCAGATCGATCCATGGGTTATTTTTTTTTTACCTTAACTTGGCCTAAAATCGACATGTCTCCATCATGAATGCTCAGTTGTGGCAAAAGATTAACAACAGAATATAATGCTTGTCATGAAGAAGTGCTATGGAGAAGTTGCAGAGCTGTAGTATTTGATTTGTCTTTTTCTGCCACTGGGTTACATGAAATAAGCTGCTAAAGGAAGAACATCTGGGCCAACTTAGTGTGAAAGGAGTATTGTACTTTTTTTTTTTTTACTTATGTCAAATAACCACGAAACAGTTTTATTCAGCTTAGAAATTACTTTTACTGTATTAGTGAACCGGTAAGTGAAGTGATATCTAACCTCTGCAGCTGAAATAATAATAATAATAATAATAATAATAATAATAATAAATAATGACAACAACAACAATAAAAAAAAAAAAAAAAAAAAAAAAAAAAAAAAAAATAATAATAATGGTAATAATAATAACATCGCGCTCATAGCAGAGCAAAGGGTCAGCTAGGCTATTAACCCCTTCAGTACGATAACTCTCTCTCTCTCTCTCTCTCTCTCTCTCTCTCTCCAGACGATTTCATTCGGCTTGGGAGAGGCTTGGAGTGGTTAGATACAGACTGCATTACTCTTTTAGATATACTGTAGTCTCCATTAAGGTTTTATCTTCATTAACCTTTTGCATAACAGTCTACATTAATCTCTTCTATGGGGGCGAGGGAGGAGTCAAACAGCCATCATCCATCTCTCGCTAAGTTGGTGGTGTTTCGAGATAGCAAGCTTGATATGTGGTTAGCAGCTGAGGTGAAGGGAGAGAGCTGAACGGTGTAGCAGTGGCTAAAGTGGGTGTGGGCGTGGGGGAATGGGTGTCTGTGTGAGTTGGCGGGGAGGTGGGAGGGGGGGTTAAGGAGAGAAATGGGAGAGGGAGGGGGGACAGGGAGAGGACAGGGGGCTAGAGCAGGGGTTAAAGCAGGGGAAGGGGAAGGGATACATGGAGAAGTAGAAGTTAAAGAGAAAGGGATGAAGGAGGAGGATTACAGAGAAGGAGGAGCGGAAGGAGGATTACAAGGAAAGGTGGAAAGGGGAGGGGGAGAGGGGGATTACAGCGAGGGAAGGAGGTTACAGGGGGTGGAGAGAGGGATATTGGAGGGGGAAGGAGGGGGCGTTAAAGGGAGGGGGGTTAAAAGGGGGGGAAAGCAGTGTTTAAAGGGAGAGAGAGGGAGCGCTAAATGGAGGGGAGAGGGGGCATTAAAGGGAGGGGGAGACTGGGGGGAGCGTGCAGTGGAGTGGAGGAGGAGGAGGAGGAAGAAGAGGAGGAGGAGGAGGAGAGGAAGTAGCGATGTGGCAACCTGAGAACTAGAGCCGATCCCTTCAACACGATTTTTTTTAGCCTATTTTTATCTCAATACGATTTTATTTAGCACAGGGGAGACTATATATAAGGAAAGGTAATAGATACAGCATTCATTAACCCTTGAACTATCACTGACCCTTCAAACTGTAAGAAAATAGCTTGGAGGGAGTTAACGTAGGTAAGTCGTCGTAGTAAAGTGGGTAAAGCCGGAGTAGTAAAGCACGTAAAGTATTAGTAAAGTTTTAAAAAAGTCTAGTAGTAAAGTAGGTAAAGTCGTTGCAGTAAAGTAAAAAAAAGTCTAGCAGTAAAGTGGGTAAAGTAAAGTCTAGCAGTAAAGTAGGTAAAGTCGTAGTAGCAAAGTGAGTAAAGGAAGAATTGTATCACTCACTGACACACAAAGATTGGGAAAGGATGAGGTATAAGCCACAGAATACAAGCTCATTCGTCCACCTAACCAGCAGAAAATAAGCTCATTCGTCCACCTAACCAACAGAAAACAAGCTCATTCGTCCATCTACTTAACAGAAAACAAGCTCATTCGTCCACCTAATTAGCAGCATAGCCATAGGGTCAAATTAATGGCCTATTATATTTCTGGTGAACTATTTAGGAACAAATTACTCCAGGGGTCAATTCAGGTCACTTCAAGTATATTCTCTTGGATCGTTTCAGTCATTTATAGACAGACAGATAAATAGATAGATAGGTAGGTAGACAGATAAGGTAGGTAGGTAGATAGATAGATAAGTAAATATTCAAACACCTTTTTTTGTCAGTTCAAGTGCAGTTGTTTTGCTTCAGTATGATCAGTTCAAATTCCAAAGGTTTCAGCTCGGTTAATTCAGGTTCATTTGGCTCCAGTTCGGACACTCGCATCCATTTCACTTCCTTCAGATCAGATTAGGTTCATTCAGACTTATTCAGGGCCTTTTAAATCACATACAGGTCCATCCACCCTTTACATCCCTGCCGGCCCTTTCTGGTCAGGCCATGTTCTCTTCAAGGTCATTTTGGGTCCAGTTAGGTAAATTCAGAGTCAGTCAGGCTTATTCAGCTATTTAAGTCAATTTTTAGGTCATTTAAGTTCATTTCTAAGTCTTTCAAGTAAATTCAGGTCATTTAAGCCCATTTCTATATCATTTAAGTTCGTTTTAGGCCGTTCATTTGGGTCATTTAAGTCCATTCAGGTCACTTAAGTCCATTCGGGTCCTTCGCAAGCATTCAGGCTCAGTTAGGTCACTTCACGTCTGTTCAGGGATGTTCAGGTCCTGTCAGATCCATCAGGGCCTCGACATCCGGTGTGGCCTAACTAGATCGAGTTAGATCAATTCAAATCAAACTACGTTAACTTAGTTCCATTCTAGTTATTGTAGTTCATTTCAGCCATGCATAAACCCAAGCAGAGCAGATCTTTTATACTTAATTTAGGCCTTGTCAGGTTCTTTCACTTCATTTCGGGTATAACAGACAGATTCACTTCTCCGCATATCACTTCAGGTCATGCCTATGGAAAATCAGTCTTACCAATGTAATTATTTTTTTGAGAAGCAGCCTATAGATTCTGGTCTGACTGAGACATATGGAGGAGTGGACGGGTTGGGCTTGGATGGCATTGGGTAGTGGGGATGACAGGGTATGTATATCGTGTGAAGTTGGGCGTCGCAGGTCAGCTGGTAACCACGGTAATAGTTTTTATTATATTCACTGTGTCGGAGCAGAAATAGGTGATGTGGCTGGAGATGAGCAGGCGGGATGGGCTTGGGTAGTGAGTGGCATGTGATGAGGCATGATTAAGGAAATATGCCCTGTGAAGATGAGCGTTGTGAGTTGGCCAGTCAGGTAAAAGTCGTAGATGATGGAGGATGGATGGGGGGAGGTAGTTTTAAAAAATGCGTAGGATGGGTGAAGAGGAGTGGGCAGGGTAACTTAGGATGGTGGTGAATGGTGGAGCAGACGCGTACGCCCTGTGAAGAAGGATGTTGTGAGGAGCCAGTGGCAGTGAGAGGGAAGGTTTCAGAAACCTCCTGATTGTTGTTGTTATTGTTGCTGCTGTGGCATCAGGCTCATTTGAATGCAAACCCGGAGGACTACAGGCTGAAGTTGCCCTAATCCTGCAGTCCATTATCCTCCTTTTGAATGACAGAGTGAGCCAATGGATATTTGTATGCATGAGCACGAGAGCCACCATCAAGTGAGGGCTTCCCATTCCAGCACCAATGAAGAAGCAGATTAACCTCTTCTGTAATTTCTTTGGACTAGGATCTTAAAGAGACATAAGGTAATATGAGGGTGAAGGCTGAGAGACAGTGAGAAGCAGTGTGTGGCTGTGTTAAGGTGAGGTAATGTAAGGATGGGACAGTATGAGGGTTGAGGCAGCATGAGGGTGGGACAGTTCGTGGGGATGAGGCAGTGTGTGGGTGAGGCAGTGTGAGGGGTAAGGCAGTATATGGGTGAGGCAGTAGTGGGTAAGACGGTGTGAGGGATGAGCCAATGTGAGGGCTTAAGCAGTGTGAAGGTATGGCAGTGTGAGGGGTAAGGCAGTGTAAGAAGTGAGGCAGTGTGTATAACCTTCTAACACATTCACTGATCTTTGTATTTGCCGGGCTTCACCAACACCCTCAACAGCCCCCCCCCCCCCCCCCCGGCTCTCACCCTTTCCTCTTTCCTCACCCTCACCATCACCGGTCCCACTTCTAATCCAGTCCTCCTCTCTACGCTTTCACCCTTATCCTCATCCTCACTTTTTTGCCTTTTCATTCTCACATTTATTCCATCCCGTCCTTCCCTCCACCTTCATTATCGTCCCCACCCTCACACTTGTACTCTCTCTCCAACCCATCCTCATGCTTATACCCACATCCTACTTTCACTAGGCTACCACTCTTGCCAACTCAACCAACATCTCGTCATTTTTCCCACCCACACAACACGATCATCTCAGTCCATAGTCCACCATCATCTCAGTCCATAGTCCACCATCATTCTCACATACACATGACCCACCGCCGCCCACCCCCACCCTCATCTCCATCCAAGCTACACTCCTTCCCTCTCAACGCCTCTCTCACCGTAACTGACGAAGGTGAAGCCGGCGACGACGGGGGTGATCGGTACTACTGCTGGTGACAAACTCTGCATGCATAGGCGACCCTTTGTGTGTAAGCTAGAGACTAGGCCTAATAAAGGTCTGTTGTAAACAGTTACAGGGTTTCTGTACCCGTCCGCTAGTCTTTAACCCATTTGTGCTTAGGCTCCATTAAAAACGATAGAATTAAGCATTTGCAAAACTTAATACAGGGGAGGTAGCCCAGTAACTCATCCGGACATACAGTATATGCTTCGCGACTAAGAGCCGATAGGCAGGGGGAGGTACGGTACCTTCCAGCATATTCACACGCACACAGCTAGGAACCCTGAGCACTTAAGGGTTAAGTTTGTTGTAGCCTAAAAAGATAACAGTAATAGGTAGTTAGTACTTGAAATCCCAGGTTCATCTGGACATGAACCCAATGGACGGCAGGGAATTAACGCTGCAGTTCACTATCCCCCTTTCTGGAGGTGGAGAGAGTGAACTGAGAGGCGTTTGTGCATCCAGGCAGATCCTCCCTCCAGGTGCATTGGCGTCTTATGTGCTTCCCTTCAGGGCACACATTAGTTACAGGTATGCAGTACAGATCTAATTTCCATCCATCATCCATCATCCAATCCTATGTTGCTCCATGAGAAGCATAGGAGCCTGGGGCTAGACAAGTTGGTCCTGACATTTCAGATGAGAGTGACCAGCCTCACTCATCCCTGAGTGGCATGACGTGAGCAATAAACCCCATCCATCTCTTGGATATAAACCTGCACCGGCTCAATCCGATTGGACCCACTAAACCACCATAATTTGGTTATATGGTTACCACCCAGCGTAATGGTTTCCTGGTGTACAGGAAATCATTTGGCTTGTCACTCAGTCTAGAGTCACCTGTAGGCAGAAGGAAGAGGAAAGAGTGAAGGAGAGAAAGACAGAAAAGGGAGTGTGAGTCACCCATAGGCAGAAGCAAGAGGAAAGAATGAAGGAAAGAAAGACAGAAGAGGAAGGAAGGGAGGAAAGGGCAGACACTCAGTTTCACAGCAAGAAATTTTCACATCGAATTCACTCTCATCTTAAATGTTAAGACGAACATGCCTAGCCCCGGGCTCCTACGCTCCTCATGGGGCAACTTAGGATTGGATGATGGATGGATGGATGGATTTAATTTTATTTGGGTATTTTCATTGTGATCTGCTTAGCGTTCCTCTATTTTGAGTATGTTTGATATTACTTGGGTAAGTTTGGTGTGACGAGCTCTGGCGGCGTCTGTATTAATTTTGGTAAACATTACTGACTATGCCTCTCAGCTGGTGCAGTGGCTCATCTGGATTTTTATTCAGGGCAACTGTTTATGCCTCTCTGGGACAGCAACTTCACAAGACAATAAGCTAGAGGAGTTGGCTATACTTATTGTCTGGCCTTTACTCATCTTTCAAAGGAACGTTTTCGGAACCATGCAAAGTCCCTCCCGAGCACTGTGTGCAGCTCTGCCTCGCTCCTATTACCTGAGAGCAAGTAAGGTTCAGTAGTTCGCTATGTAGTTTTGTTACACTTGACCCCTACATGGTGTATGTACTGCACCTGAAGGACAGCCCCATAGAAGCTCTTGCGTATGTATGGACGATGGGTCTGTCAGGCTCCAAAGCTTGTCATCTGTCTATCTATCTATTGCCAGATGCCTCAATCCCGCACGGGGTGGCCACAAACAAATTGTCTCCATGTCACTTTGTCCCCTGCCATTTCACTACCACGCTTCCAACTCACACCCTCCTCTCATATACCTCTCCACTCTATTCCTCCATCTCATCCTCGGCCTCCTCCTCCCTCTCGCCCCCTCCACCTCACTCACATACACTCTCCTCGTCAGTCTTTCACTCTCCATCCTCTCCACATGCCCAAACCACCTTAACGTGTTTCTCCTAACGCTTCCCATCGCGTCCTCAACTACACCACAACGCTCCTTCACTTCCTCATTTGTTAGTCTGTCTCTCCATGTGACTCCACATGCTTCTCGCAAATAACTAATTTCCACTGCTCTCACTCTTGACTTCTGTCCTTCCAACAGGATCCAAGCTTCACTTCCATATGTTAGAGTTGGTATCACAATACTGTCATATAACAACTTTTTCACTTCCATGCTCACCTCCCTGTTTCTTATCACTGCTTTCAACGAACCAGCAACCTTCCTTCCCTGCTGCACCCTTTCGAGCGCTTCACCCTCCAGACTTCCATCCTTACTCATCACACTGCCCAAGTACTTAAATTCACTCACATTCTTCATATCCTTCCCATCCAATCTCACTGTACATTCACTGGCTTCACTTCTCTCGAAGACCATCACTTTACTCTTACCTACATTCACCTTTAGATTCTGTTTCTTACACACTCTCCCAAACTCATCTACCAAGCCTTGCAGCTCCCCTTCGTCTTCGCTCAACAACACAGTATCATCTGCAAACAACAGTACAGGGAGTTTCCAAACACTGCCCTCTCTCACTAGGGCCGCTCCAACATCCACTGCCCGACTTTGTATCTCTTTTATAACCCCATCCATGTACAGATTGAACAACCATGGAGACATGACACATCCTTGTTTCAATCTAACCTTCAAATGGAAAGATTCACTCAGTTTGCCATCCACACGCACTGCAGCCTTAGCACCCTCATACATACTCTTCGCTGCCTTCAACAACTTCCCATCCACTCCATATATTCGTAATACCTTCCACAAACCTTGTCTATCCACCCTGTCATATGCTTTCTCCAAATCCATGAAGGCTGCATACAACTTCTTGCCCTTCTCTAGAAACTTTTCCACTAAGGATCTAAGAATGAATATCTGGTCTACACAACCTCTTCCCTTCCTAAAACCTCCTTGTCATCACATGGCTTAATGTAGTTATCAGTGCCATACTTACCTCCTCAGAATTCTGTTGGATATATATGCCTCTTTAGTTATTGCACATATAATCACATATTCCTCCCTTCTATTCATAGCAAAGAAAAAAAAACTCCCTCTCTACGGTACCTCATCTGCAAGTGATTACACCTGACCTTATAATTATCACACCTTCAGGATCATTCACATCACTCTCTCTCATCATGTTTTCGCACGATGCTGCCAAATCATGCCTTCATTTCTTGAAAACGTTCTCTATGTGTATTCTCTCTCTCTTTTTACCATGCTGCATTCTACATATCACTGAAACCAGTCTAGCTTAACTGAGGCCTGAGAAAACATGGTGCTTGGCTCCAAGTTTCTCTGTTCTTCCTTATCTATCTATCTGTCTATTGCCAGACGCCTCAATCCCGAACGGGGTGGCCACAAACAAATCGCCTCCTTGTCACTCTGTCCCATGCCATTTCACTACCACGCTCCCAACTCACACCCCCCTCTCTCATATACCTCTCCACTCCATCCCTCCATCTCATCCTCGGCCTCCCCCTCCCTCTCGCCCCCTCCACCTCACTCACATACACTCTCCTCGTCAATCTTTCACTCTCCATCCTCTCCACATGCCCAAACCACCTTAACGTGTTTCTCCAAACGCTTCCCATCGCGTCCTTATGTTGGGTAAAATTAGGGAACCATAGTGGGATTCCCAGCCCCACAATCCCATCCATTATAAGGAATATATGTATGGGTAATACCAAGTACAGTACTGTATTGTCATTCCGTCATTCCCTACCTCCCAAGGATAACGAGTGTAAAGCAGAAAAACAGAAATTTAAGATGTGTCATGGAATTATAATACATTACGGTAGTGTGAGATTCCCAGATTGGACTTTGATTCTTTGTACTTGTGGCAGAGTTACTTGCCTAACAGTGATGATTATGTGGCAAGTAACCAGATTTAGTGCTAGTAGTAATACCTCAGAGTCATTGATGGCCATTGACTGACTGACTACCATGAAAGTATATACTCATGTGACATGTTTTATAATGTCACAGTGATATCTTTTATGAGAAATAGCCTAATTCAGAAAGTATTGTATAAAGAGTTATGAATATACTGCCAGGTTAGAGGATTTTTTTTTTTTTCCATTCTCTTTCCATTGTAGCTCATGTCATAATCCTGACTTTCAGCTGTTGGTATTATGTGTAGCTATTTCAGTATATGTCAAGAATAACACCCCCAGTTTTTCTCCATTTAGATTCCTTGTCATAGTATTATGTCCAACTAGACACTGTATATTGTTTTTCCATATTTCTTTGAATATTGTGAAAAAAAAAAAAATCTTTTTCCAGATCTCTACCACAAGCAAGCTCTTACAAATTCAGCTGTCCAAAAGAAGAGGAATGAGATCTTCAGCAAAGAAGCCAAACGACAAGCAGCGCTTGTTACAGATGTTGAGAAAATTGAAGTTAAATATTATGGACAGCCTGAAGACTGCACACTTATTATGAACAAAAATATGTCTACTCCTCATAATTGTGCTCAGCGTAAGTGTTCAAATATTTCTGTTGAAGGGTGAA
Organism: Birgus latro; assembly: GCA_018397915.1. Lineage (NCBI taxonomy): Eukaryota > Metazoa > Arthropoda > Malacostraca > Decapoda > Coenobitidae > Birgus > Birgus latro. The sequence continues at coordinate 17,740 of JAGKTI010000256.1, forward strand.
GATGTATTATTACTGATGTTTGATTATGTAGCTAGTAAGTTTAGCCTCAGTGAACCAGATACAGCATGGAGCTAGAGTAGCATCCAGTTAGTTGAGATACACTTGGAAAGTGAATTGTTTGGCAGACTGCCATGTAATGAATAAATACTTTATTACTGCTGATTCCCTTCCTTCTCACTCCCTCACACCATGCTGTGTATGTGCATAAAAATGTTCTGTTCTTTACTCCTGAAGGTGGTCCAAGTCAAGGCAAAACTGTTACATCTTGACAGTAAATACAGTTTCAATATGTGGTAATATTCAGTCTGTATAATACGTTGAAAGTAGTAGCTGGTACCTCATTGGTTACATTATGCTTATTTACCATATTGTAAATTTTGTACTCTCATCGGTTACATTACACTTATGTACATTATTGTAAATTTTTTCTGTTGCTTCACCAGACATGAACCAAATGATTATAGAAAGATCAGTAATTGCTGAGGTGGATGGACAAGTTTGGGACATGCACCGACCACTGGAAAACAACTGCTCACTTCGTTTCCTTCACTTCAGACAGGTGCGGATTTCTTGCAGACCAAAAAATAAAATCCTTTTTTTAGTGGTTATTATATACTTATGTCTCATCCATAATACCTGCCTATCACACAGGCTTTGGGGGGAACAGTTGAGTGATTGCATTAATGGTATCACTATGATGACATATTTTCCACTTTATTTTTGCTGCCTTCTTGTGAGTTGAATCAGGGGAAACTTAGTATCAACCCACTCACTTCAATAGATCTTTCCTTAGTTGAATAAAATCATCTGGAAATAGCTAGAAAATTTGTCAAAACTTTATCGGATTGAAGGTATTATGAAAGAAAGAAGAATAAAAATGTATTGGGAGTTATGAATGGAAGAGTGAAATGTTGTGGCATTCCCCCAGTTAGTTTGATGCACCAAGTGTCTATTGCAGCATGTTTTGTGTCTTGTGTGTTAAGTACTGTGTATTGCTCATCTTTTACTCTACGTGGCTGTAGATATATTTTCTAATGAACTGAAAATGATAATTTTTTCTTCTCCATGCAGGCAGACCCATACTATGCCAATAAAGCTTTCTGGCGATCAGCGTCAGTTATGTTAGGAGCAGTATTGGAATCGGCTTTCAAGGATGAGATCTATGTTGAACTCTGCTCCTTTCCATCACCAAATGGTATGCTTGTGCAGTATAGCAGTTGTGATTAATTTGAAGGCTTGTAGGTCATTATATATACCATGTGCAATACAGTACCAGATTGATATTGATGAAGGTAATCAGTATTCAGTACTTATCCATGAGTGTTTCAATCCCAGTTGTAAGCTCATTTGAATTAGCTGTTTATATTTTGCCTTCTTGCTATGTTGTTTTCCTTGGGTCATATGATAAGTAATGCTGTCTTTATATTTCAACAGTTCGAACAGGAAGTTTTGTGTATGATGCTGACTTGAAGATTCCTAGCTGGACACCCACCAAGGTATGTCAGCCAGTTAAATTGTTTGTTCGCAACCTTCTCTCTTTCTAATGTTTTGCAATGCACCACAAACTGCTGTACTTTAGTAAGGATTACGTGAACTGAAAGATTGAATTAGTCGCTCTCATTAAATGTATTGTTTTTTAACTGTGTTGTGTATCTCCCTCCTTTATATACATTTATTTTGAGAAACTGCTGTAGTCATAATATTATTGGCAGTTGATCAATATTACTGTTCTGTACAAAATTATACTGAGAGCTTGCAGTAGCCATATTACTTTGTTTAGGATATTCACTGATCATCTGTGTAAGTGTTCATTGCATATGGTGTCAGTATGCCTACCATCCAGCTAGCTATCTCTTTTAGCATTTACTTTCTTTTTCAGAGAGAACAGTTAAGTTTAGCATCCACACTTTTTCTGTTTGTCTGCCATTCTGGTTCTGTTATTTGTCATTAAGGTCATACTCACTGTTTGTCAGTCTAGAAACTTGTCCCAGACCTCATTTTTCTACATCCATGGCCATGATGCTGGGGGGAAGAGTAGAGCATATGTAATCACATGAGATGCATCCCAGTTCTAATCATAGAGTCAGTGGAGACTGAATGTTCCCCAGCAGACTGTTACTGTGATGCTCCACATTCTTAACAAATTTTAAGTCATTGCTACTGTTATATTGGAAACCAGTACCTTGTCAGTTATTTCATTGAAAGGAAACAGAAGATTGCCTGACTTTCTGTAAGTCGTCAGCACCGTATTCCAATGAACCATCATAACCCTGTTTCTCACAAATAAATGAAGTAAATAGGATCTAGAAATAGGAAAAAGGAAAGCATATAAATAGGAGAACTACCAACACAGTGCCCAGTGAAATGAGCTGTATATCCATTCACATACAATTTAACCTGTCAGAAAAACTTGCTTGGCCCCGGGCATCTACACTCCTCGTGGGTCAACACAGGATTGGATGATGATGATAATTCTTGACTCCACCCAACAAGCATTTGCCTTCCCCAGCAGATGATGATCAGATGTATGTGTAATACAATCTTGACTTACAGGCCTGGGGGTTAGGATTCGGAGTGAGGAGTTGAGAGGAAGGATGGGCCTTTAATATACTGTATTAGTGATGTGATGGGATAAGAAGGGATAGTTTGAGATGGTTTGGTCATGTGGAGAGGATGGAGGAGGACAGCTGAGTGTGGAGGGTGAGAGTTATGAACATTAAAGAGGAGAGTTGCCAGAGGCAGACCGAAAAAGATTCAGTAAGGGGTAATACTGTGTGACCAGGAATAGGGGATCCAGGCATTTCGAGGTCAAGTGTCGTGGAGAGCTGCCATTAGGTGACCAGGGTCGACATATGCAAGCACGCTGGGGCCGTTATAAACAAACAAAATGAATATTCACAATCTTATTCCTTTTCAGTACATTTCTAACATTTTGATCAGTAGACTTCTTAGCCCAGCATCTCATAGATGCCAGCATTTCATATCCGACCCAACCTTTGCAGCCTTCATATTCTGCACTGTATTCCTTATCCATACCCAAGCTCTGAAGCCCATATATATTCCTTAATCCTTTGTGGGTCAGAACATCACTTAGTCATTTGACTGTGGCTGCCACCAGATTGCATTATTCACCCTGGGAAGATGCCAACCAGCAGAGGCTTACAAAACTTTTTATAATCCTTTACAGGCAGGATGCAATTCCTGCTGTATGAACAAAGGTGTTATGCCCCAGTGGTGTGAAGCTGCTTGGTATTTTATTATGATTGATGGGGTGACTTTACACTCCCTCTTCTGTCGTTCTTTCCTTCATTCTTTCCTTGTCCTTCTGCCTGTGGGTGACTCTACGCTGAGTGACAAGCCAAATGGTTTCCTGTACACCAGGAAACCATTTACTATGCTGGGTGGTAACCATATAACCAAATTTTGGCACCTGGTGGTTTAGTGGGTAATTACGGCGCTCCAATCGGATTGAGCCGGTTAAGGTTTATATCCAAGGGATGGTTGGGGTTTATTGCTCACGTAATACCACTCAGGGATGAGTGAGGCAAGTCACTCTCATCTTAAATGTCAGGACCAACTTGCCTAGCCCCGGGCTCCTACACTTCTCTGTGGGGCGACATAGGATTGGATAATGGATGGATGGATGGCTAGACAATATTATTTGGCTTCAGTAGACCTCTTCTCTACAAAGGGTTACAAAATCACCTATTATTGCTTCTCTTGAGTTTATCAGATTCATACTATACAAAAGTCTCACATGCATACACTGATTTGTGCATAGATACATGTACACCTTCATGCAGCCTCCTTACACAGTCCCATGTTCCAATACAGGGCCTTCAAACCACCAGTCACTTTTCTTCCTTTAGTCACTTTAATCTTGACATCATTTTCACACTTACCTCTTTTTTATCACTTTTAAAGGAACTTGAGATTCTAGTATTTACTTTCAGGGACAGGAGGAGGAGATAGTTGGATGGAGGAGAGTGTAACATTGCTTCAGCTCTGTCCACTTCAGATATTGTTTCGTTTTTTGAAGGCTGCAACATGCTTGCATGCGTCGGCCTTTTTTTTGGATTGGAGCGTGTAGCATTTTATGACCGGATGCCCTTCCTGATGTCTACCAATGACCCTTGGGTGGATTCGATCCTCCGACCCTACGGCCAGACCGGAGCGCTCTAACCCACTGAGCCACGGCTGCTACAGTTCTTTAACCTGTTTATTATTATTGTGATTTTTCTAGTGTTACTATTGCCACCACCAGTCATTTTTATTATTCTCAGAGGGGACAAGTAGTAATAAACGGGTTACAAGTAGTCTTCACCAACCCATTCTCTACTCTGTCTCCCCCTAAGTTGAATAAAGCTGTCTGCTGGTAGGATGAATAAAATAAGGATGTCTTTGCACTAAGGGCTCAGGTGACTGTTGGAGTCTTTTTTTTTTATAAGCATTATGATTGGATTAATTTCTGCCAGATTGCTTGCTGTTCATAGTAATCTTATATGCTTTAAAGTTGTAATCAGTATATTATCCTCATACAGGATAACCAGGTAATACTTAATTTGCTTTCATTATATTGTTTATCTTTCAGGAGGAATTACGGACTCTATCAGGTGAGATGGTGAAACTGGCCATGACACAGCAGTCCTTTGAGAGATTGGAAGTAGATGCTAGCATAGCTCTTAAAATGTTTGCTGACAACAAATACAAGTCACTCCAGATACCTGACATAGCTGCTCAGAGCTCTTCAGGTAAATATTGCCTTCAATTACAGTTCTGCTGACATCACCATCATTGTCATCATCATTGTCATCAGTCATCATCATCATCATTTTCATTATCATCATCATCGTGACCCATAAACTATTGAGTTAGCACCAAATTTTTATATAAACATGCTTATGCCAAGTAAACTGGTATTGACACTCTAGTTCCTATCTTTTCAAATACTATATGTATTTTTATTGTAAATAACTATAATCAGTAAAGTACAGTAGATTTACCAAGTTGATGTCACCGAAATCAATCAGTGTATGTCCAGTATTAGGAAAACTGCGAATGTTTAATTGTACTGTAGCTACTGGACTTATCATAGAACACCATTTGAGAACAGACTTTTATTGATACGGTATATAAACTTTTGCCGTAATGAGTACAGGTATTTTCAAGTGGCTACATATAGTAGTAGAGTAACCTTGGTCTGTCTGGCTGAGCAGACTCGTCAACTGCAGGCAAGCACTTGCCCATGCCGGGCTGTCCTGTGCAGTGAACCAGTGTTCCTTTGTGGTGAGCAATGCCTTGTCCTTGCCACAGCGAGGTGCAGGGAAGAATGTAAAGATTCAGTTCCTAGATGGAGGCCATAATTGCCTCTCACCACCCAGTTAAAAGGGGCACCAGAATAGGATCCACATCATCCCATTTTATGGTTACATAGTTACCACCCAGTGTCATGAATGGTTTCCTGGGTGACAAGTATGTGTGTGCCTCCAAGGGATTATTACAGCATGTTTGAAAAATACTTGAACATAGATTAATAGATTTACTAAAGGTGCTGTATTGACATTATACTGTTTTTTCATGTTTGCACACTTTTGAACACTATTACTTCAGCTGTTAGGTACAGTACTTCCTAATGCTGTCTGATTAACTGAATATTTATTTATTTTTTCCAGTTCTTAACATAATTATACCAGCACTGTACTGATTCACCAAGCTACATGTTTACATTATTTGTGTGTTGTGTTCTTTTACCCTCATGGTATTTGTTCTACATACACCTTGATACAATCCTTACCTTTTCAAATGTACTTTCTTATCCCCACACATACATGCATGGACAATCTACTTCCCTCCTAATTTCCCTTCCTCCTTTAACTAATTTCACTGACCTGACATCAGCCTCCCTTTGTCCAACTCCTGCTGCACCAGAGTAATTTTAAGCTTTTGAGGTGAATAATAGTTACTTGAAAAACTTGCTAGAGTGGGACATTTTACTCTTAGTACATGTACATTCATGTCCTAAAAATGTGTTTTTATTACAGTATGTTGCCATTCCTGCCTAATTAGCACCCATTATCATATTCGCTTTCCCAATACTTCCCACACTATATACACACAGGCAACACTGTGGTGCTGTATCGAGTGGGGAGCTTCATAGAGATCAGCTGTGGCCCCCTGATGGCTAACACGGGTCACATGGGCAAAGTTAGTGTGGTTTCAGTGCACCCCATTTCCACCAACCAGGGTCAACTTTTCAGAGTCCAAGGAGTGGCACTTCCAAAGGGCTTCATGGTGAGTAGTGGAATTTGACACATTTTATCTTATCAATATCTTCATCCCCCTTAAACCCAGTTCTCCATATGCACAGGGGGTGAGGTGAGACTGCTCTCTTAGGGCATGAATTAGAGGAGAAAAGACATAAAACTTTCAGGTTCCCCAAATCCCCCATCCATTTTGTAGGGGCTACAGTTCCTTACAGCATAAGTGTTAGGAATGTGGATCCCACATCATGATGCTAATACAGTGGGATGGATCTTCAGCTCCATTCTTGGACAAGGAATGGGTCATTATTATTCTTTCTTCCCTGCCCTTGGGTATTTTATGTGTGCAGTATTGATTTTTAAGGGTATTGCATAGTTTGTACCCTGTAGAACCCGCAGTACATATGTTTGTAGTGTTGCAAGAGTTTTAGCTACTTAGAAAGAAGCAACAAAATGGCTGTGTATGTAGAAAGAGTGGTGGAAGAGAAAATGATAACATGGTTGCACTGGTACAAGAAAGTTCAACCAGAATTTTCCTAGTGGACTAGAGTATTAGAATCATTTCCACCAGAGTTAGCCTATTACAGCAACCAGGCTTCACTATTGCAAGGCATATGTGCTGCAAGGGAACATCTGTTCCCTGCAGAGGTGGTTGCTTGCTTGTGGGTGGTGGGTCTGCTTTGCCAGACAAAGCAGGGTTACTCGGCAGCAACAGCCAGACCATATATGATTTCCAGAAAAAAGATGAACTGAATCACCAGAACCAAACTAAATAAGATTTTCATGATACCACTGGAAACCAACTGAAGGAATCCCCAGGATGGTGCAGCTTTGAAAGTTCTCATTTTGCATAGCACTGTTAGGTTCTGTGTGGTTGTGCAGCATGGAGTTGCAGGTCACTCTGCTTCTAGATACTGGTGTGTGTAGTTCTGTTCTGCTCAATCAGTAGGGCTTAATGGCATTTGTTAGGCAGCTGAGATGTTTTGAGGGTACCACCATCACCTCCATAGATTTGTTTTTGGCCACACAGAATGGTGAGTGCTTGAGTGTTTGGCCCATTTCGGTGGACATGCTGTTAATTAGTCCCCTCTCATGTATTTATATCAGCCCTTCCTTAGGTAGGAAAAGGAGGTCAGGATGATGTTGATGGCAAAAAAGTTATTCTGTTAGTCATGTGGTATGATTAAGCACTTATCTGATATAGGAAATATAATATAGACCAAATCTGTATAGCTTAACAACAAAAGAGCCTTAGTAAAATTTATTATTTACTGTGCATTTGTTTCATAGCTATATCTATACGTACTTTATAATTGTCAAACATGGGTAGTGTCACATGAATGGTATGAATATTAGAATTTCAGTATTGGGTAACTGTACATATATGAGAATATGACTTGTCAGTATAATGTAGTAATACTGTGTCTCATTTCCTTTCAGTTGAACCATTTCACATTTGGACTGCTGCAGAAGAGAGCTGAAAGACTGGTGAGTATTGATGTACTTTATTTAATTATTTGTACTCTCAGAATTCCAGTTTGTTATGATCATAACACATTAGGCAAGTTGCAACATATTCATCATTGGTAAGTTGGCTCTGTCAGAAAGAAATGCATAATTCATTTAACTTCATAACTATCATCAGGAAATAGCAATTCTTTCTACTTCATAACCCTTTCATCGCATCTCCCCCCCCCCCTCCATCCAGGGATGTAGGTTTCATTTTATTTTTACTGTCTCCAGACTGCTATATTCAGCTGCATGGAAACTTTTCAAACACGGAAAGTTAAAAATAACATTCTTTTACCATATCTCAAGAAAGGTGTCACAGAAACTAAATAAAATCATTTGAGGGGACATTCCTGACAAGAGGTCTCACAAAAAAATTAATAAATCATTTGGAGATAGCATGAATCAGCAAAATGTATTACCTTACTGTTGGAGTTAATTGTTCTATCTCCAGACAGTTTTATTCAGTTTAAAAGAGACTTTCTTCACTGGAAAAGTTACATTTAGCCTTCACTAACTCTTTAACTGCAAGAGGTTTTCCCCACGTTGATGAAAAAAGTTTGGTGCTAACGATCAAAATGAAAAGTATGTCATTGTGCTGAAGTTATTAAAAGATTCAATGAACTTGTTGTGCTTGGAGAATCATTATAACCTTTTCATTTCAATGATGTCATACTATTCTTACAACCTCCGTCGTTTCGTTTTGTTTCGTTTTTGAAGGCTGCAACATGCTTGCATGTGTCGGCCTTTTTGGGTTGGAGCGTGTAGCATTTTATGACCGGATGCCCTTCCTGATGTCTACCAATGACCCTTGGGTGGATTCGATCCTCCGACCCTACGGCCAGAGCGGAGCGCTCTAACCCTCTGAGCCACGGCTCTGAGAACCCCATCACAGTGACGAGGTTTATGAAAACTCTTTCTGATCTAACTCCCCCCAGTTCTGAAAGTTTATCAGAATCTAAATAAAACTGTCATGAGATAGCAAGAAGTAAAAAGATATACAATATATACTTGGGTTCAGTGAGTTAACCCATTGAGCCTGGGGATGTTTATTTCATTTGTACAATCACCTCCCAGTTTCATTCATCTTCAGAGTGTCATTTTAAACTTGAGAGATTAGATACTGTACAGCTCAGGTTAATCCCTTCACCTTAGTTGAACATTATAAGTTTCTGATGGTAGTGAGGATATATGAAAAAGTAAATCATTGGTTTGTAGAGGTAGACATGTCAGTTCTAACATGAATCTTGTTCGCGTATGCTTCAGAACAAAGGCAACATCCCAGTCATCCCCACACAGGGCAGCCACCAAGCACAAACAACTGCTTCTGCCATGTAGAGTGTATTGTATGTAGTAAACTGTTAATTTTTTTTATGGATGTATAAATAAATAATATGGTCAGAGTCATGGGTTTATTGGTAATGGTTCCCCAGTGTTGAATGTTAGGTTGATGAACTGTAAGAAATGAATGACTGATATTATAAGGATAATTTATGGCAGAGTAGAACTTGGAAATGTAATACTACTGTTACTGTGCTGCAGCAGGCACCAGCAGGATAGATGATAAAACTATAGAAATTTTGAAAGTATTTTGTTATGAAAGTAGGACCAGTAAATGTGAGATGTGGAACTACTGAAAGGATAAAGATTTTCATCTGATAATGCCACTCAGGGAAAAGCAGCTGGTCACTCCTAAATGAGACTAACCCCCCGGCCTCATTTTCCCCAGTGAGGCAATAATGGACTGGACAATGATGATGAAGATGATTCATAAAGAGAAAAATGCAAAGATAGTATAATCATATTCATATAATGTACAGAAATAGGGTGCAAGACAAAAGTCTTAAAAAGTAGTGGGGTGTTTGTAGGGAACCTCAACTTCAGTAGGAAGAGGAAAATGACGCGTTGATGTGAACAGCATCTTTATTACAAACGTTTCGACATTTAAATGTCATCATCAGTGATCTAAAAGGGGAAACAAAAAATCAAGTCAAAACACTAAAACCAGTCACAATATTGTGTAAGTGAAAAAAACACACACAGATACACAGTCTAAATAAGAGAGAGAGAGAAAAAAGAGGGGGATGGGAAAGAGTACTAAAATACTTACGTAACATAAAGAGGTACTGCAGACATAGATCACTGATGATATTTTAATTGTCAAAATGTTTGTAATAAAGATGCTGTTCACATTAACGCTCATTGTCCTCTTCCTTCTGATCTTAAAAAGTGTTACTGATATGCGAGAGAAAGACCTTTATGTGGTACGGAAGAAGAAAAGGGAACATTATATTAATGGGAGAGAGGGAAGAGGAACAGGCCTTACAAAAGGAATAAGAGAGGTATGTGAATTCATCTGAATCAGGAGGTTATTCTGTCATAACCATTCCTTGTCATGGGCTTCCCAGGAGGAATCATAGTACTGAGGATATGATGTATGGTAATATTTTCACAGAAGACTCCAGCCTACCTCATATTTGTCATTTATAGCTAAGATTGCATGTTTCCTTAGGTGTACCATAAGTAATTGCTTATCACTGTCCCCGTAATGTACAAAATGGTCATTTTAAAAAACCTTTTTTGACAAAAATATAATCTCCAATGTTGTCCTTGTCTATTAGATAGTCATACAGATTATAGCCTTTGTCTTGGATGCTTTGAACAAAGGCCACATCCTTGCCCTTGACATCTCCGTGATGTTCAACTAGAAGCACTGAGATATCCACACTGCTCCATGGTACAGTCTTCAGAATTTTCTGTTCTGCACCCTCTACATCTAAGGAAAACAGGTCAATCTGAAAAAAAATAAAATTAAGGAAAATTGTACATTATGTTAAATATTGTACAATATTATTGTTGCCATATACAGTATCACATTCAGTTAAGTAACATCATCATTCTCATAAAATACACGTGTTATAGTTTTCATTAGTTTTGAGTTCTGTCCTGTATATTCCCTCCAACCTTGGTAATATTAAGAGCTTTTATGTAAGTGGTGATGGGAAAGCATTGCACTGAAGCATAAGTAGTGTCGTAATGATTGGCTTGATAACGCTGATCACGACCTCCTGCTTCAGTCAAGAAGGAGCTGCCCCGGATCACCCATAGAGCTGATGCTGTGTCTGTCCTTGCATGTGTGTCGACCACCTCTAACACCATTTCCTGAGATGTGAAAACCAGCTTGTTAATATCTATCATAATTACAAGCACATTAAAATGTAAGCTTTTTATATTTGTTGTACAAAATATACACATTTATGGATTATGTTTGTACATTAGTTTCATATTTCAAGAGAGAAAAAAATGCTGTAGATGACTGCATATTGATCTGTAGTGATACTTCAAGCTGCTTTTATACAATAACACATGAATGACTCATTTGTTCACACAGGTCAACAAACTTTTTGACTCCAGCTGAGTCTGTGACAACAGCCCAGTTTTTCACCAAATTTCAAATCCTATAGTTGTCTGGATGAAATAATTTGTTCAGCTGTCCTGTAGAACCTGTTTCTGTAACATCATTCCTTATCCTTGCTTTTAGAACCTCTTCATCATGAAGTACCTGCCATCCAACTTGGTTTAGGTGAACTCTGTTCAGACTTTGGTTAAGCCACCTTGCATTGATAGGTAAATATTTAGACAGTGACTGCAAAAGTATGCATTTATAGGTAAATAATTAAGACAGTGACTGTGCAAAACTTCAACAAAAGCCAAAAATTACAGTATCAGTTTGGATATTCATATACTGTACATGGGTCAGCATGATGCATAGTAACATGCAGTAGTTTGCTGCTAGTGATGATGCTGGAGACTCCATAAGTAAGACTAGCATCATATGCAGTGTGTAGGTATACAGGTATATCCTTTCCTTTCCAATCTTCCCGTGGTGAGTTTGCAACTTACAATGTGAAACTAGTAGTTGTATGCCTGAACAAAAATTATGGTATTCCACATTTGTGCAGACATTGTGCTTCATAAATGGATTCCACAATTTATTCGTATGCTTATTCACAATAGAGGAATTAGGCGATATTGGTTAAAAAAAAAAAAGAGTGGTATTATAGTTTATCATTATGTTATATGTATCTGATAATGACTGTTAAGACACCTTCTTGAGCTTTACATTTTCACCAATAATTTTGGCTTTTAGAAGATAGTACAATTGTGGATTCCACATTTTGTTTAAGCCTATTGACTAGTGTGGATAGTCCAGGTATCAACATTTTTGTCTAAGCTAATGACCATAATTCTTAGCTCATTTAGCAGGTCACACTGTTTATCAGCTGAACTTTCATTGTTATGTGGGGCTGACAATATTACCAATTGCTGTCACCATACACCTCCCTTTCATAACCCAGACCCTAGTCAACCTAATGTTATATTGTAGATGTAGTTCAAACTTCCCCTGTCTTTGATATCTAGTCATTTGGAACCTAACCTGAATTACTCAGCAGTACCTTCAGACTCTACCCCACACTGACAGGGAATACCATAGGATGATTATCAGATTTCATTTTATATATCCCCATCCATGTAAGTGTTTTATTTGGGAGCTTTTATTTACCTGTGGAAATGGATTGATGGCAAGGCAAGTGTTGGAGGACCATGCTTTCCTGTTTTTCTTGAGGAGGTGTTTGTAGGCAACTGGGTTGGCCTCCACCAGTAAACCATGCCATCCGTGCACCTGTTACCATGATGGCATTGTCAGCTCTGGTCTTCAGAGTATATATTGTTTTTCAATATATTTAATTCTGATATTTGATTAAAATTATCCAGTACCCATTTTAAATGCTGCCTGCCATCATATCAGTACAGACTTTCAGGTAAAGAAGAAATTACAGTACAACATTCTCTGTTCATTCAGTCAAAATATGTCGTGCTTCCTCTTAAAGGAAACCCCATATTGAGGTTGGCCGTAATACAGCTAATGTTTTCTGTTAATTGGAAGCTAAAGCAAGTACCCAAACCAGCTGATTTCTTCCCAGGAAATCTGGACACTGTTGGGAAAAAACAAATCCAAGATGTGTAAGATTTGTAATAATGTTAAGAATCTCTGCGTGGACTTTGTCTCAATGTAGTTGTAGCTAAATGTTTCCTGCTAGAGAGAGATTGTGTGACCAGTTACCATGCCTGTGGCTGCATTTTGCTGTCATTTTGGTACCTCCTAGAGTCAGTGGTAGCCACCCATCTACAATAATACCAACATAATTACTGTATTCTCTCTTTTGTGCGAATTATGTGGCATTGACAGCCACAGCTACTCCTGAATCTTCCATAAAGGTCATTTGACCAGAAGATATAGTATGTGCATGGTTATGCATCAAAGCACTCACCTGCTGATCTGTATTCAAAATGTTCAAAGATAATACAAAGCTAATAGGAATTACAGAAGAAAATGACATTTTTTCATACGCTCTAAATTATTACATTTGTCTAGTATATGCGTGTATACACTAGTTTGCATTTTCAGTTGCAGGCTGGCATAATGCTATAGCTTCCTGCTATGGCACTAGTGGTGAAAGAGTAATCTAGCCTCTGCAGTACTAGCGTACATTGCTGCATTTTTATGGTGAATGGTTTGATTTTTTTTCGTTTTTGAAGGCTGCAACATGCTTGCATGTGTCGGCCTTTTTGGATTGGAGCGTGTAGCATTTTATGACCGGATGCCCTTCCTGATGTCTACCAATGACCCTTGGGTGGATTCGATCCTCCGACCCTACGGCCAGAGCGGAGCGCTCTAACCCACTGAGCCACGGCTGCTATATGAATACCAAATGATGCAGTTCGTAATAACAGCAACAAACTATTCCCTATAGGAAAGACTACCTTCTCCTTGTATTGGGATACAGTCCATGATACATTAGTAGAAAGAAATCTTTGCATTCTCTTATTATGGACACTGTGGTGATGTGTCTTGTACAAATGGATTTATTAGCAAAGATGCAAATTATTTTGTCACTTAACTGACCTTTTACATCCCATGGTTTAAGATTTGCCAGTGAATCTTATCTTGCTTCTCTTATATGCGTCAAACAGTTTCAAGGTGGGATCCCTGTTGCTATTGTACATGTGTGTCTTCTCCAAGTAGGAAAAACTTGTCAGCACCATGAATTTCCTGCCTATGGCAAGTCAACATTTTAATAAGCTGAGTATAGTAGTCACAAGCATAGTTTTGTCTCAGTAAATTCAGTCACTTCAAGTTTTCGTATCTCTGTCAGCAAAATTAATGATCCAGTTTGGCGTTTTTTAAGTCCATTTCATTATATAGCCTACAACAGTAGTCTTGCATCTCTGCTGAAAGCCCATGGTGTTACCTATAATTTCTGTCCTGGTGATACACAGCTTTAAGTGGAAATAACATGTAAGGATATTGAGGATCTAATGAAATCTCAGATACAGTATCTAATATTAAGATGTGAATGGCCAGGAGAAAAGTGAAGTTAGAGGATGGTATAAAAGAGATTATCATTATTCAAGGAAACAAGAGGGAATGACACTGATGATATCAGGTCTAGGGATCTTGAAGAAATACACCTGCAGCCTGTTACTTATATCAGAAGTCTTGGAGTGTACAATACTTTAACTTGAAATTGAGCTTTGGGGAGCATGTAGGTTCTTTTGTGAAAGCTTGCAGTTTTCACATTTAGAATCTGCATGCTATAAAACAGTTCTTAGATGAACAGAGTCTATCAAGCCTGGCTCACTCACATGTGGTATCTTGCACAGACTACTGTAACTGTTTATGGGTTGGTCTGCTTATTATTTTCTGGAAAAAAAAAGTTCTGTGAATACTTAATATGGTTGCTAAACTTATTTATGGTTTTCTTCTAAGGACTACTACAGTACTCTATTCTTACGTGAATTGCACTGGCTTCCAGTAAAAGCCAGGACTGAGTTTAAACTACACATATGTTTAATGGACTTCAAAGCTCTTGAGGTCAGTGAACCTGAGTTCCGTATCTGGTTTAAATGTTACCTCCTCTTGATGCACTTTCTGGTATTACTTCCCATAGCAATGATGACCCACTACATCTTGATAAGCCTAGAGCAGTAAGGGAGTGTTGCCTTGCTTCATGCTGCTTTTAGACAGTACAGCATTAGAATTATATAATAAGCTAACTATGTTTATAAAGTATTATAGCTCTGTGGAGTCATTTAAGAAACAACTTAAAACAGTCCTTGAAAACTTATGATTTTGTTGATGGTGCTGTGATGGATAATTACTGGATTAAATGAGTCATTGTTATTGCATAACCCCAGTCTGTCTGGCCCAGCTGGCTTAGCAACCACAGACAAGCAATTCCATCACCAGGGTCATCATGTGCAATGAACTGACATTCCCTTGCACTAGACAGTGCCTTGCCACAGCCAGGTGCAGGGAAGAGTGTGAAAGTTTGCTTCCTGGATGGACCCTGCATTTGCGTCTCCATCCAGTTAAAAGGGGCACCATGGTAGGCGCCACATCAGTCCACTGTTTGGGCATATGGTTACCACCCCGTGTTGTTTATGGTTTCCTGGATTTCAAGAAACCACTTTGCTTGTTACTCAATGTAGAGCCACCTGTAATGGAAACAAGAGTAATAAAAAGTGACAGGAAGAATTGGTTGAATAGAATGAAGGAGGACAAACAGGAAAGAATGATAAAGGCGTAGGGAGAAGCAGGCTGCACTATATCAAATGGTTGGCGCCACCTACTACATGCTGTACTACCTATGGATTTATACTGTAGTCTGTTCTGTTGAGGATTTTAGCACAAGTGAATTCTTTCAAAAGACTAGCATTTTTTAGGAAAGCCTTAATCATTATTATTACTATTACTGTACTATTTTTATAATTAGTATTATTATTATTCCCGAATTATAGTATAAGTAAACATCAAATCCTAATCATTATCACCCAAACCTTCTCGAGATGGAGAGTATTGGAGAGGTACTCGCCATCCAGTGCCCCAGCCTCTATAAAGAATCCTGGAGGCTGCTTCCCAAACAGCTGAATTACTCGGTCATGAAGAAATTTCCATGAGTCCATATCCTAGGGTGAAGAACATGATATTTAAGTTGCCCCTTATTTTTCATGGTTCTGACTTTCCTAGCTTTGTTTATTTGTGGCTGAGTAAACTATCACAAATAGACTAGCTTAAGATGTTTTATGGACTGATGTAACAAAATGGTGTTGTTAACCTATCTATCTAACCATCTATTGCCAGACGCCTTAATCCCGTAAGGGGTGGCCACAAACAAATCGCTTCCATGTCGCCCTGTCCCCCGCCATTTCATTGCCCTGCTCCCAGCTCACGTCCCCCTCTCTCATATACCTCTCCACTCCATCCCTTCATCTCATCCTTGGCCTCTCCCTCCATCTCCCCCCCTCCGCCTCACTCACATACACTCTCCATGCCAGTCTCTCATCCTCCATCCTCTCCACATGGCCAAACCACCTCAATGTGTTTCTCCCAACGCTTCCTATCACATCCACATCCACTCCACAATGCTCCTTCACTTCCTCATTTGTCAGTCTGTCTCTCCATGTGACTCCACATGCTTCTCTCAAATAACTCATTTTCACTGCTCTCACTCTTGACTTCTGTCCCTCCTACAAGGTCCAAGCTTCACTTCCATACGTTAGAGTTGGTATCACAATACTGTCATGTAGTAGCTTTTTCACTTCCATGCTCACTTCCCTGTTTTTTATCACTGCTTTCAAGGAACCAGCAACATTTCTTCCCTGTTGTACCCTTTCAGGCACTTCACCCTCTTAATTTCCATCCTTACTTATCACACTACCCAAGTACTTAAACGCACTCACATTTTCCATTTCCTTCTCATTCAACCTCACTGTACATTCACTGACTTCACTTCTCTCGAAGACCACAACTTTACTCTTTCCTACATTCACCTTTAGATTCCGTTTCTTACACACACTCCCAAACTCATCTACCAAGCCTTGCAGCTCCCCTTCGTCTTCACTTAAGAACAGTATTTTTTTTTTTTGTTAAACCATGTGAAAATAAAGATTAAGCATGTAGATTCTATGTCTGGTGACATTTGAGGACTCTATAAATGGTTTTCGGGCAGTCACTTACAAGTATCTGTAGTTAAATTATGGCTGTAGGGGCCGTTTTAGATGGGTTTTCACTGTTCAGAGATTTTTGCTATTGGCTGATGTGTCTTCCCCAACATCCACAAAAAATAAGGATGACTTACCCATTTCCCACTTATCCCTTAATGTTCTTGACCTCTTGCGAAAAGAGGTCTGGATGATGATGGTTATGATAAAGCTGATGATGAGTACTTTTTCATGTGATCATAACTGTATGAATCAAGAGATGACTACTGACCTTGTAGTCGAGTCTGTTTACATAAGTGTTGAGGTTGTAAGGCTTGGTACTGGGTTGATGTAGGTGGCGTACACGCAGTTCAGTCACAACACGTGGGTCATCACCATTCAGTGGTCCTTTAAGACGCTCCCGCCAACCCCCTACCCTACTCCCACGCTGCTCACCATGTTCAGCTCCAATGCCCAGATGCACAACACCATTATCATCATCATCCACATGAACAGTCATCCTGCTGCACATTATCACCTGGATAAAAATACTGTATAGATAAACAGTCCTCTCTATCGTCATCGTCATATTGGAATTAGAGTCACAGCTAGTGAATAGGTCTGAGAGTTAGCAAGATGAAATACAGGACACTGCTCTGATTAAATGAAAATTGAGTGAACAGAAATTATATAGGTTCAGAGAGGCGGGCGACACAGAAAACTGATCAAGATGAAACTGGGAACCCACAATGTTGCCTTCTGGGGACGTCACAGGACAAAGATCAGGAAGGATGGTGTCCACGAGGCTGTAAGTTAATGGTGACTTTATTGATGCCGGAGGTGGGACAAGTTAGAAGAATATGGCTTTAACTGGACAGTCCAGGCAAGTTCAAATCAATAACGGACCAATTGACAAACTTGCTTGATTTTATTAGGTACGTAACCACTGGGGAGCTGTGTTAAACTCTGAGGAAGTCTTAGTTATTGAGGGATAGTTTTTACTGTGCCCCACATCAAGATCCAAACCTTCTGACTGGTAAGTGGGATTGTTCCCTACTGGGCCACCCAGTCAGAAGTATACCCATGGCCCATAAACTAAAGGGTGGTGATGGTCTTGTTAGAGGCATACTCAGCCTGCAACCAAAAGATCCCGGGTTGACACAAGACTTTAAGACAGTCTTCTTTTCTCTAGTCCGTTTACACTTATTATGAAATGGAAACTTGGATTCTAAAACTGACGGCTGTATGCTACAGTTTAAGATGTTTGAGTGTTTTGTTGTCACTCACACTTGCATATGTTTATGATTGTCTTCTGCCTTTGAAATATCGTCCATGCAGTTTGGGTTAAGCCTTCATACTTGTCCCTTTCTCCTGATATTTTTTTCCTTACCTTATAATTCTTCCTCTGTTCCCCTATCTTCTTCCCGACCTGGTGGTAAGCCCCACAACAGTTTGGTGCTTTCCATGCCAGTTATTTGCAAGGAGTAGAACCACTCCTACCTCCATCTTGTGGAAACCTCTTCCTCCCCTCCCCCCACCTGGCCTCACCCTGCCCTTACCGACCTCGCTAGTAGCCCCCACACCTGCCAGCCAGCTGATGCCTCAGTCCAACTGTTTTAGTTCATCACTTGCCGTTACGGGACTCGCGTCTGTTCCATTTGCCCTCCAGGGTCAATAACAGTGCATAATTTTGACTCAAGAACAGGTATTATTCCAGACTCTAAGTTCAGTGATGATGCTCTGGATCCCTGTATGATAGTGAAGTGATTGACAAGGTGCCTAGAGGTCTTCAGACTCTTCACTCGATCACAATTCCAACCCCACAATTTAGAACAAAATCCTGTTATAACCAGCACAGAAATTTTGTGTGGCACCTAAGCATTGTCCTTCATCCCTATCCCTTGTCCTCAGTATATATCAGTTGACGTTTACATCCCTGGGCGACATGGAGAAGGACTGATATTTGTGACAGGATATCTTGCTGGGCTATGACGATGACAGTGATGATGAAGATCCGGACCAGGACATATGGCATCCACAATAGAGAACTTGAAAGAAAATCTTTGTCTTCAGGATTTTCTAAAAGTCTACTCACCTTTCAGTACCACCAGACATACGGCAATAATACTGTACAGTACTGTACCTCCTTCAGTCCAATGACATGTTTTGATTGTACTCTTTATACCTGCAGACGAGTTTGTAAAAAAAAAAAAAGATAAACCTCGTTTCCAAGGAGGCGATGGATCTAATAAATGTCTTCGATCACAAATGACTATCTATCTATCTATATACCTAGGCTGCTTCCCCCAAGAAAAGGGAGGTAGCCGAGACAGGTCAACACACTACCAATTAATTCATCCACTCATACACATTCATTCGCATCTTAGCCCTAAAGGGGAGAAGGGACAGATCCTCACCGTACCACACCGCACGAGGGTCAACTACGCAGTGCAGTTAGTGACATCCGCAGCAGGGCCCGACAGCAAGCTGGTTTACCCCTGCCACATCATAATGGATCCAGTCCCTTACCTGCACCTGACCTGATCAGCTGATCAGACAAAATGCAGGAGAATATCCCCTCAGGGCTGCGTCATCATTTATTCATTCACAATTTCACTCCATTCATTTCTATCACGCACAGCCACTCTTCCTTGCTCAACAGACAACCCTCTCGCATCCAATGCTCTCTTCACACTGTCCATCCACCCTATTCGTGGTCTTCCTCTCAGCCTTACACCTCCCACGTCAGATCTAGTTATCTTTTTCACCAATCGCTCATTATCCATTCTCTCCATATGCCCAAACCATCGCAACACCCTCTGTTCAACTCGATCAGCCATCTCCCGAACAATTCCAGTTCTTCGCACTTCTTCATTTCTCACTTGATCCATATGCGTCACTCCACACATACTCCTCAGACACCTCATCTCCATTACATTCAGACTTTTTCTCTCTGCTACACCCATATTCCATGTTTCAGCCCCATATAATGCAGTCGGTACCACAACACCCTCATACAGCCTTCTCTTTACATCCATTCTGAGTGAACGCCATCCAAACACTTTTTTCATTCCTCCCAGCACCTTTCCAACTTCATTCATTCTAAACTTCACTTCTGCATCTATTCTTCCATCCGCAGCAACATGTGACCCTAAATACTTAAAACACTCAACCTCCTCAAGCAACTCACCATTCAAAACTATATTCATCCTCCTACCATCTACCAACCTTGTACACTTCATCACTTTACTCTTATTTTCATTTATTTTCAGTTTCCTCCTTTCACACACCCTTCCAAACTCCTCTACCAACTGTCTCAATCTCTCCTCTGAATCAGCCACCAGTGCAGTATCATCCGCAAACAGCAGCTGCTTCAGATTCCACTCTCTACCATTATTCACCAGACTCAGTCCTCCACCTAACACTCTTGCATTCACCTCCCTTACAACACCATCCATATAAATATTAAACAACCAAGGCGACATCACACATCCTTGCCGCAGCCCCACTCTCACGGGAAACCAATCACTCACAGTATTTCCCACTCTTACACACGCTCTGCTATTTACATAAAAACTTTTCACTCCTTTTAGTAACCTGCCATCAAGCCCATTCAATCTTAAAACATTCCACAAAGCCTCCCTATCAATTCTATCATATGCTTTCTCTAAATCCATGAATACCCAAAACACATCCTTACCTTTTGCTAAATACTTTTCACACACCTGTCTCACAGCAAACACCTGATCCACACATCCCCTCCCTCTCCTAAAGCCACACTGCTCATCACCAATCACTCCCTCTGTACCCTCTCTAACTCTCTTAATTAACACTCTACCATACACCTTACCTACCACACTCAACAGACTTATACCTCTAAAGCTAGTACATTCATACTTATCACCCTTACCTTTATACAATGGGACCACACAAGCACTTGCCCAGTCAGTTGGCACCATACCTTGCACAAAGCACACATTCAACAATCTTACTAACCAGTCAACGATAGTCGCTCCGTAGCTCGATCGGTAGAGAGTTGGCTTGCGGTCCCGTGGGATCCAGGTTCGAATCCTCGCTGGTGCAGGGAACAATTTAAGGATTTGAATTTCATTAAATCAGGCTTTACTGATCTACCAGAAGACCCGCCGATATGTCGTAAAAATGACCCCGCTAATACCAATACACCAGTCCTGTATGAGACAGCCCTAGCATGTATTCAATATGGACGGTGGGTGTTAAGCGCCGAAGTGGTGACATGTAGATTGTAGGAGGACGACTGGGCCTTGATAGCAGGCTGTGAAGCCTATGCCCAGAGTCGGACACATAAAAAAAAACACACACACACATTTCAGGCATTCCACAGCACACCCATCCATACCTGCAGCTTTCCCTGTTTTCATCTGCTTTACTGCCTCTTGCACTTCCTCCATCGTGATCAAAGATTCATTTAGCTCTCCCAACACATCTATTCCTTGCACCCTTCCATCTGCCACAATCTCAGCCTCCCCTTCCTCCTCTACATTCAACAATCTTTCAAAGTACTCCGCCCATCTCTTCCTTACTGCATCCATCTCAGTTAACATCCTTCCATCCTCTGCTTTTACTCGCTCCTCCTTCCCAGACTCTCCCTTTCGCACCCTTTTCACCTCCTTCCAAAACATTTTCTTATTCTCTTGAAAATTCTCAGTCATCCGCCTACCCCACCTCTCATCTGCTGCCACTTTGGCATCACGCACAACCCTTCTCGCCCTATTCCTCTTTTCCTTATACCTCTCATATGACACCTCATCCTTCCTCTGCAACCGCACTTCATATGCATGTCTCTTCTCACCCACAGCCATACTTACTTCCTTGCACCACCATTCACTTCCCTTTCTTACACCACCACCCACTCGTCTCACACCACACACCTCTTCTGCATGCCCCACCACAGCACTCTTAAACAACTGCCATTCCTCCTCCACACTCCCACTCTCCTGATCTTTCACTGTGTACCACTGATCTCTCAATTTCTCCTTATACTCTATCATTTTCTCTCTTTTATCTATCTTACTCACATTCAAAACCTCCCTGCCACACCTAACTCTCCTAGCTCTCACCCATCTCTTACCTACTCTCAACTTTCCCTCCACCAGGTAGTGGTCAGACATACCTCCACCCTCCCCTCTCAAAACTCTCACATCCAACAATCTTCCTATTACATTCCTGGAAACAACCATATAGTCCATCAATGCTCTGTCAACAATCCTTCCACCCTCCTGTCTCACCCATGTATACTTATAAATATCTTTCTTCTCAAACAAGGTATTCCCAATCACCATCTCTCGCTCAACACACACACCTATCATTCGTTCCCCGTTTTCATTTCTTCCAGGCACACCATGCATGCCAACTACACCTTCAACTGCTACATTTCCCACTCTAGCATTCAGATCCCCCATCATTACCACATTCACATTCGCTCCAAAGCTCTGCAAACACTCATCAACATCATTCCAGAAAGACTCCTTCTCTCCTTCATCCCTTTCACTACCAGGCCCATATGCACTCACAAATACCCACAACTCACGTTCAAATTTCGCTTTCACCCACATCAGTCTCGATGACACCTCTTTCCATTCAATCACACACTGCTGTACTTCCGGGCTCACTAGCAAGGCCACACCTTCTCTTGCCCTTCCTCTATCAACACCTGACAATCTTCCATTCACACTTCCAAATGTAGACTCACCTTTCTTTCCCTTTCATCTTTGTTTCACCCAGAGCTAACACATCCAACTTTCTTCTCACAAACATTCTCCCAATCTCCTCCCTTTTAGCCTCAATCGTACTACAACCACGCACATTCATAGACCCAAACTTCAGGGTACGGGGATAATTCGATCCCCCATCCCTTTCTCTGGCCTGTCTCTTTTTAGGAACTAAAAAACAGAGGAGGGGGTCCCTAGTCCCCTCACCCCGCCCCTTTTAGTCGCCTTTTACGACACGCAGGGAATACGGTGGCGGAATTCTTCCTAACACAATCTGGCCGCAGAGTAGTAGTACCACCCCATAGTGCGGCCAGATTATGTCACAAATGACAATCACGGGAAATGTTACTGCCTTTCCACGTTTGGGAACGCGGTCAAGGCCATACTACACATACTCCAAAATCCTGAGTCACGGGAGTCCTAGCATCAGTACCAAACTAATGCTTTTACGAACTCACATATTCATTCTTCTGATTTTATGGTCTTAGTCTGCTTTGTTACTGAATCTCAGAGATCGCATACCTCCGCCGACGTTAATAAAATATATGACTTATTCCTGCACCCTGATCCGGATCCATCTCAAATATAGTCAACTCCTCTTTGACACACTGCCCACCTATCCACCAGATTTCATTGAAATCCGATAACAACTTTCTGAGATCTCGTAGGCAGCAGATGGACAGACAGACACGGGTGAATATTTAAACTTCTCCAACTTCGTTGGCAGTTGTAATAACCCCCGCCCCCCCACCGCCTTACACGTAATCCCTACACCATTTCGCACTCCCACCCCATTACTGATCCTGCATAACTCAGCCCTCTACCCATTCACCCACTACCTCTACACTCCACCACCTCTCGACCCTCCCAAAAGGTTTACAAATTGGCATGTACAACGAAGTAATCTGTGCCAACCAAACTCCACCTCCAGTCACGTCCTACCTGATGTCTTCAGACTCTTTCCATCACTCAGCATAGCAAATATGTTGCTTTCCTTGAGGATTTCAAAGCTGAACTAGAAGCAGTGGTAAATGCAACCTCACAACCCTCGCACATTATTCTGTCCATAAAGTCGACTTTCCCTTTCAACCATCTCATAGGAAGAACACACACCCACGTGAAGAGGAGGTCAATCAGATAAAAGAGATACTGCTCGCGAGTGGCTGGACCTTTCAACGTTCTTTGGTCATCACCCGTGGTGCTGTAATAAATGCAACACCGTGAGCAATTGTGTCAGCTACTTGGTGCAATGTCTCTATGGAGGACAGACAACGACTCCCACGTATTGACAACTCCCTCAGTTTGTTACAGGGCTTCTTGTGTTTTTCATGCTAAATCTCCTATCCGGCTACTGACAGGTGTACCAGTAGAGCATCCAAGTATGAGGAGCCAAAGTGGGGTCAAGTAAGGCCCATTATTCCAGGGGGGGGTGGTGCACATTCTACACAAACTGTATATAATAAATAGCCTTAAAATTCAAATAAGGTAACCAGTGGAAGGTCAAGGGTTTGGCGGAGGGGGGAACGGGGAGGACAGGCTCATCTCCAGGCTCCCTCGTGGCTATGGCACTGACAGACACTGCACGATTTGGGAAAGAAGAGTAGGGTATATACTGCCTACCTCTCTTTTGCAAAGGTGGACGCTAGGACGAATGTTATATTTTTCCAGTGCTTGTATATCCGTCTCCACGTTATTATGGTGAAATCCTTGTGTGTGTGTGTGTGTGTGTGTGTGTGTGTGTGTGTGTATCAGTTAAGAAATAATGATATTATACAATGGTGAAGGTAATGTACAATAGGTCAAAGGAGACACAGTGTTGCATTAAAAATTGCATAATAATGTGCCATATGGAAATTTTGAAGGTAATAACCTCAAACTTTTATGATCATTAATTATGCTATGGACG
>JAGKTI010000256.1:59751-87280 GCA_018397915.1 Birgus latro
TTTGAGTGATGAGTTTTCCGTGAATGTTGGTGTGCATCAGGGGTCAGTTTTGAGTCCCTTGTTGTTATCATGGTGCTTGAAGCCCTCTCACGTGACTTCAGAGATGGACTCCCGTGGGAGATGTTGTATGCTGATGATTTGGTGTTGATTGCAGAGAATGAAAAGGAGGCAGAGGAAAGATTTAAGAAGTGGAGAGATGGTATGGGGTACAAGGGCTTAAGGGTAAATGCAGATAAAACAAAAGTGATGATATCTAGGGTTGGTGGCGGTACAATCAGAGGAGAGGGAGAGTGGCCATGTGCAGTTTGCCACAAGGGTGTGGGAAGTAATTCCATCTTGTGTAGTGTTTGTGATAAATGGGTGCACAAGAGATGTAGTGGTATTAGAGGTAGACTGCGAGATGATGCTGATTTCATGTGTGCGGCGTGTCTGGGAGAGCAGGTGGAGATTGTTAGGCGTGAGAGGGTTGAACTTGCAGGTGAGTCTCTTGAGTGTGTGGAGGAGTTTTGTTATTTGGGAGACATGTTATGTGCCGGAGGTGGGGCTGTAGTTAGTTGGGTGCTAGGGTGAGAAGTGGTTGAGAGAAGTTCAGGGAGCTGTTGCCTCTCCTGACATTGAGAGGACTCTCCTTACATGCTAAGGGGTCTGTATGCAGCATGTGTTAGGAGTGTGGTGCTGTATGGTAGTGAGACCTTGGCAGTAAAGGAAGAGGATTTTCGCAGGTTTAAACGTACAGAAATGACAATGATTAGGTGGATGTGCAGTGCGTCCCTGCGTGCAAGGCCTGGGGGGGCTGGGTTTACGATGGAAGAGTTGAGAGGTAGGATGGGACTGGAGTGTATTGGTGTTGTGATGAGGAGAGGTAGGCTGAGGTGATCTGGACATGTGGAGAGGATGGGGGATGATAATTGGGTACAGAGGGTGAGAGGTGTTAATATTGGGGGAGGGGTAGACCGAGAAAGACATGGGACGAGGTCATTAAGTGTGACTTAAGGGTTAGGGGACTGAACATGGAGGCTGCCAGGGATCGAGCAGCGTGGAAAGCCGCCATTAGGTGACCAAAGCCGACGCATGCAAGCATGTTGGGGCCTTCAAAAACGAAACGAAACGAAGGTCTTTTTCGTTATGTTTGATGAAAACATTGCCAGTTTGTGATGTGTTCTAAGGTTAGGTTGTTACTGTATGCTTAACCCAAGCACAAAAGAGGGTTTGCATAAACATCATCAACTTTGATGTGTCACCATTATAATGGGAGGGTAAGGTAAAAAAGTTGTAGTAATACCATACACAGAGTCTCCAAAGAAATTATAATTTTTATCATTTCTGAAATTACCACAGCATTTAAAAGACAGTCCAGAGCTCCTAATATGTCAAAGGATGATTTTTGGCCAGAAGAAAATTATGCTGGAAAAATTAAAACATTTGTAGCTGGTGAAAATCATAAGTTGTTGAGTGACTGGAATGTGCTTCTGCTGATAGCTATATTATCCGGCCATCATTATCTGGTATTCTCACTAAGCCTTTTCAAAACCAGTGATCTCAGGTCTAAAAGTTTTGATGCTTACGGTCACATGCTTTGTGGATGAGGTCACAGCATGCATTCACAGGTAGTTAATGAGATTTGAAAACTGTAGTTAGTAAGCCTTTTGTACCAGTTAATCAGACAGCTTAAATGAGAATGTGTGTACTGTATATACTTCATAAATGTGGGGAGTGATGTGAAGCAAAAGTGTAATACTCAGGAAATAAATTCCAATCCAAGTGCTGTCAGCAGTTAATATTCATTTTAGCTCAGATGACCAAGCTGTAGGCATTGGTTCTCCCCACACAGGTTACAAGTTGTTCTCCATGATTTTGATAATCTGTAGTACTCTGAATGTCTGTTATGACAGCCATGAACACTAAACTATACATACAGAGAATGGAAAACTTTTGCACAAGACAGCCAGTCTCGTTCGCTGCTTTACTCCCACTGTCATAGCACACTTCAGGTTTGATGATGTCACATGAACCCTGTTTGATGTTCAGTGGTTTGTTGTGATGAGTTGAAGATTAAAAAGAATATTTGTTAATAACAACAATATGAACCAGCTATGGAGCTTCAAATTTCTTAATGCTTATCATTAATAGTTTTAATTTTTATTTTTATTTTTTTTAAGACTATGCATGTAGTGCCATGCTATATGTCAGTGGCCATATGACAAGATTTACTAGGATTTTGCCATTGTTTTATAACTTCACAAATACTCTCATTATATTAAAAAACCCTAATCATATTCATAATATTACATTGCCCTCATGTCCAGTACAGTAATTAGATCAGACAACACTGCCATACTGAACTCTAGTAATTCCGTACTGGACAGATAATAAATCTGATGGGGAAAGTTATTTACATCAGACAAGACTTTGATTTAAGGGACAAAAACCCCTACAATGTTGTAAACCTTGGTAGGCAAACATACAAATTTTCAATTTCACATGATAAAGGCAGGTAGTAAGAGAGTGAAATGGGGTGGGTACTGAGAACCTCTCAACACTCCTCAGATTTCATGCACATTTGTGGAAGCAAACCATATTAACAAGTTTTCTGTGCTAAACTAATTTATCTTTTTACTGAATATTTTGAGTTCCTGCCATACTAAAGGTGATTAGTATGCAAGTCCAATGTATTATTTCTAAATAATCTAAAGACTGCCTGTAAATACCTGTGGGTTGATTACGGTATATGGTTACCCCCCAGCATTGTAAATTGTTTCCGTGCCTATAGGAAACCATTAGGCTTGTCACTCAGTGTAAAGTTTCCTCTTCAGGTGGCTTTACATTAAGTGACAAGCCTAATTGGGTCCTGTAAGCCAGTAAACCATTTACAATGCTGAGTGTTAACCATATAACTAACCCATAGGTGTTCCCCACATGTCAGCATGTGGGTTGGCAGAGGGTTAGTGCCCCTCCCTGTAAAACAGCTATGGTAATCCAAAGACAAATGACTACCCCTAACAGGATTATGATGTCTGGCTATAGATTGATAGATATGCCTGTGAATGTTGTATTCATTGAGTATTGATATGAGTACAGCTTTAAAAGGTCACTGATGAGGAGCCTATGCATGATGGTGCTGTGTACCCTGGGTGGTTCGAAGCAACTGTTGCATCCACCTGGGAACCAGACCTCCCCATATTTCTTTGCACCTTGCCCTGGTCTAACCCTGGCAAGGCATTGTCTACCACAAGGGGTCCCAGATACCTATATAGTAAACATACTATGTGGGTACTGTTACAGTGCTTGTAAGGTCTCACAGAAGCAGTTGCATACATTTAGTTGATGGGTCTGTTTGTCCAGACAGATTAGGGTTAAGCAACAGAATTGTGCCATGGTATGGTAGTCCTTAATACTGTATTTACTTCTGAGATAGCCAATAGCTATCTGTTTGTCAGTGCAAGAAATCATCGACCATTGGCAAGGGAACATTTGTTAGTTTCCTTCTGAGATAATACTGTACTGCATAATGAAAATTCATAATCATATCATTAATGTTTGCTGATACGGTACATTAATGTTGGGTTCTTTCACATGGGCTCTTTGGTTAGACATCATAGGTTAACTGAGAAAACTTTAGTTTAAAAGGTTTAGAAATTCTGGAAGTCTAGTATTACCAGTAGCTAACCATGTTCACTCACCAGGTTTGGTAGCTTCACTCAGTGGGATCCTGGTCATTCCCACAACAGTTCAGAGGATGTATAGAATTTTGTTGTTACTGTAATTAAGAGTAGACATTAGTGGCTATGACAACTGTTCATTATAAGCAGTAGAGCCAATACATACATGTTGAGCACTCTCCCTGCCAACTTTTATCTGAACTGTTAGTCGGAGCAGTAGAAGAACAATAGCCAGTTAGCAAGATTTTGTTAAAAATTGTAGATAAATTGCCCTACCTAGGCCTACTAGCTGTCAATTACAGAAATGTAAAAAAAAAGAAAATATGTGTAGAAAGTGCCACAAAATAAC
Source organism: Birgus latro (assembly GCA_018397915.1). Taxonomy (NCBI): domain Eukaryota; kingdom Metazoa; phylum Arthropoda; class Malacostraca; order Decapoda; family Coenobitidae; genus Birgus; species Birgus latro. The sequence goes on from JAGKTI010000256.1 coordinate 63,760, forward strand.
TCTTCTAACTAGTTTTCATTTCCACTTTTGTAGCTTGTATATGAGCAGGATGAAGTGTACACCGTTCCTACATCACAAGACGATCTCTCAATTTGTGGAAAACTACGGATATTAGAGAAGGTAAGGATACAGTGTTGCTTTTTTGTCTTTCTTTTTTCCCTAATGGACATAACAGTTGAAAATTGTAGATCAAGTAAGCCTGAAATTTCTTGTTTAATTTTTAAATCAGGCATTTTTACTACATTTTCACTCATTTAGAATCATGCCATCTCTAAGCCAGATGGAATAGCCCATTGGTAGCTGGAATAAAAAGAAAAAATACATTATCATAGTGTTTGGGTCATAGGAGTTTATTTTAAATCATGTCACTACAGTAGAACCTCAATTATCCAGGAGCCACGGGGAATTCAAAATGCTGGAAAAATAGATTTGTCTGGAAAATTGAATAACACTCATTTCCTGTTGTCTTACACCAGTGATTCTCAAACTAGAGGAATTTTGATGGGCCGCAGGGACATAAAATCGGCCTAATGCTTTCATTGTATTTTATTTACTTCACTGAAATTGTAATTAAACTTACTACACTACAGTAAGACCTCACTATAACGGACTAATTGGGGCAAGCCAGTCCGAAAAAATGCGAAATTCCGATAAAAGCGACATCCGGACTTACCCCTGCTAATCCGGACTTTTTCCGATATATCAGACATTAGTCCGGATTGCATCAGTGGTTTTCACCACCATTGTAGTATTGTACTGTGTTATACCTTCACCACATTAATCAAATGGTATAATAATACTGTACTGTGCACTGAAAAACATGTCTTTTACTTGTCTTATTGTGGTGAACATAGCTGAAGTGGTCAGGCAGTCCGGACTGCTTTCTGGCTTTATCGGACTTTTTCCGATATATAGGAGTTTAGTCCGGTAGCTCCTCGAGTCCGATAAAAGCGAATTCCGGTCTATTGAAGTCCGTTATATCGAGGTTTTACTGTATTTGCTAAAACGTGACATATATTTACATGTAAAATAGGGGGTTAGGTTGTAGGAGCCTCATATTTTTTGCTAAAAAATATATTTAAGGATAATTATAAATATCTCTTACGACACTCAAGACGTGTGTTTACATATGATCTCACCGACTGGACACATTACTGCATACTGCATCCTAACCTAACCTAACCGATTAGTTTTGCCTCCTAATACTCCCCATAAAAATTTTAATCACCAAGGATTTAATCACCAAGTAGCAGCCGTGGCTCAGTGGGTTAGAGCGCTCCGCTCTGGCCGTAGGGTCGGAGGATCGAATCCACCCAAGGGTCATTGGTAGACATCAGGAAGGGCATCCGGTCATAAAATGCTACACGCTCCAATACAAAAAGGCCGACGCATGCAAGCATGTTGCAGCCTTCAAAAAACGAAACAAAGGATTTTTTTTTTTTTTTTTTTATGTGTCCGACTCTGGGCATAGGCTTTACAGCCTGCTATCAAGGCCCAGCCGTCCTCCTACATACCATACACCTCTACATGTCACCACTTCGGCGCTTAACACCCACCGTCCATATTGAATACATGCTAGGGCTGTCTCATACAGGACTGGTGTATTGGATTGCCACTAAGCATCTTGAAAGTCCTCATTACCAATCAAGCTTTTGACCTATACAACACGTGAATGATGGATGTCTAGCATCACGCATATTTTGCCAGGAATAAGGTTTGGCGCCCTTAAAAAAAAAAAAATGCAATGTGAAACTATTTTTGAAAGCCATTAGTCATCATCAATAAAGGAAAAAAAACAAGCTATAAAGAAGTCGTCAGCAAGGACTGATGGTTTCGGGACAATTCGCCGTCACAACAATAACAAGACAATTCGCCGTCATTAATGAAGACAGCGATGGATGATGCTAGAATATAATTCAAAGGCAACTACAGAGAGGAAGAAACAGTTATTGACTAGAGGTGCAACTAATACTGTAAATAATATCCAAAACCTATGCTTTGATGGATCCCCCTGAAATATAGTTATTAAAATATTGACTAATTAATAATAAGTATTTATAGAATGACGGGGAATCATCCAGGGTGCGAATTGTCCTGACAGGGAATCGACCATGTTTTGACGGGGAATTGTCTGACGGCGAATTTACGTGATGGGGAATTGTCTCGGAACCGCAGAGTTGTGGGTGATGCAGGCTCATCGACGCGAGTGGATAGGCTGGCTGGGGGTTGAACAGGCCTGATGGGGGACACTGGTGAAGCAGCCATTTTTGCTGGAGTACTTGGTGGTGTCGATGTTGATGCATCACTATCTGGGAACCCCACAAATGAACAGGAGGATACGAGTGAAATGTTTGTTGTTTTTGCATGTTTACCCCTCGTGAAAAGTCCCTGATGTCTGACTTTTTGATTGCTACATGACGGCAATTTTGGAAGTCATCATAATGGCTATGAAAATGAAGCAGTTCATTAGCTGTGTAGGCTGGATTTCCCCCCATGAATTGGATGATCTTTCGAAATGATTCACCAGCATCTTTCCATGAACAGCCAGGAGCCATGGCTGATATTCCACCAGATATTTTGGAAAATTGCAGTAAAACAGCAGTGTGTTGCTGTGTTTACACTGTTAAGCCTCAGATATGGCGGGGACTGCGGTGATCGCTCAGGTGGCGAGGGAATGAAAGTATTCGGGCGGGAAGGTTGTGCGGTGAATTTGAAATGCTGGTTAGGTCCTGGATTTTCCCTTGGTGATCGATTTTGGAATTTTTATTTAAATTGTCCGGTTTAGCACCAATTCCGGTTGATTGGCTCGCGGATAATTGAGGTTCTACTGTATCAATCATCGCTCCGGAGTTGGAGGTACCATTACTGAAAAGAGAAAGACAGTTCACCATTTCGCTGAAAGGGTCATGTTGTACTGGTATTCAGGTAATGTGTACTGGTATACCATATACAGTATTTATATCTTGCATTTCAGCGTCATGGGGTGGTGGTGGAGTGGCGGTATGCAGATGATGATACAAGTGACAGTGAGTGGGCAGTGATCAACTCAGCTGCTGTCACTTTTACACACCACAATGTTTCAGGTAATGTCTACCCTTGTTTCTCTTACCATGCCATTGTGTGTGTGTGTGTGTGTGTAAAATTTCACATGCTTAAGCATATCCAATGGAATAAAAATGAAGTAAGCAGCTCTTGACGTACTTACGATGAGTTGTAGTTAGCACTAGCTGATGCATAATGTATACAATTGAATATACATTTTGCAGTGTAGAACACATACTTGATTTATTGCTTCCTCCACCCATCATTCACACAGTGTACTGCTGTCTATGGGCGACTTTACACTAAGTGATAGGTCAAATGGTTTCCTGTAACCCAGGAAACCATTTACAGTACTATGCTGGGTGGTAGCCATATAACCATGTAATGCATGGTGGTCCAGTGGGTTAAAGCACTCCAGCCAGATGGAACATGGAAGAGTTTCCACCTGAAGGGCAGTTTGAGGTTTATTGCTCACATAATGCCACTCAGACGAGTGAGGCTGATCACCCTTTCCTTAGATGTTGGGACTGCATAGCCTAGCCCCAGACCTCTACACTGCAGATGGGGCAAAAAAGAACTGGATGATGGACAGAACACCTTGCATATTGGTAGTGCAGGAAAAATGAACTAGTAGATCCTAAGGTTGAACATAGCACAAGGCAGGATGAGAACATTTAGACGGGTTGTGGAGGGCATTATGGGACATCAACAGCATGTTGGAAATTTTGTGATATCACTGGGTGTTATGATTTGTTGACCCAGGTTTAACTATTGATTTCACATTCCTTTTGATGGTGGTCCTTGACTGCATAAAAGAGGTACAGTATGTACTCAGTTATGGTCTCCTTGTAAAGTGTGATCATTTAGGCTGAGACCACGTAAACCCTGGAAGCACTGTGCGTAAGTTTTATACAACTGGTCAACTCTGGAACTGTCTTCCTCTGTCTGTATTTCCTACTTCCTATAATCTCCAGTCTTTCAAAACGCAGTGTGTCCAGGCATCTCAAAATGAACGGATCCTGAATTTGGCTCTCTTTTGTGTTGTTTTTGTTTATTCGTGGAAGGAACGGTTTGTGAGCCCATTGCCTTTGGTTCCTTCTTCTTTCGTTTTTTCGTTTTTGAAGGCTCCAACATGCTTGCATGTGTCGGCCTTGGTCACCTAATGGCGGCTCTCCACGCTGCTCGATCTCTGGCAGCCTCCCTATTCAGTCCCTTAACCCTTAAGTCACATTTAATGACCTCGTCCCATGTCTTTCTCGGTCTACCCCTCCCAACCCCTCCCCCAATATTAACACTTCTCACCCTCTGTACCCAATTATCATCCCCCATCCTCTCCACATGTCCAAACCACCTCAGCCTACCTCTCCTCATCACAGCACCAATACACTCCAGTCCCATCCTACCTCTCAACTCTTCTATCGTAAACCCAGCCCCCCCCCGGCCTTGCACGCAGGGACGCACTGCACATCCACCTAATCATTGTCATTTCTGTACGTTTAAACCTGCGAATATCTTCTTCCTTTACTGCCCAGGTAAACAAAGGTATAAGAAGAGTAGTCATGGAGAGTGAGGAAGCAGAGGAAATGCTGAAGTGAATGAATGAACCACTGGTATGAACGGAATTACACATGACACCTTTTAATCTGGGAGTCAGCAGAATGGCTCTTGTGTAATCTGCACAGTGGCATTGTGAAGGCACTTGAATCATATTAGTGTTAATGGTTTTGTTTGTGGTGTTGACCCAGAAGTACTGAAGGCTTAAATAATGAATGACTTTAGATTTTGCTTATTTTGCAAGCATTTTGTTGATAGTTAACCCCATTTTGTGTTCTTGGAAACTACCCTCCTTTTTACGGTGGTGGAAACTATATGATGAAAATGTTAATGTTCATTTAGCTTCTTCTTGAGCGTAGAAACCATTTTTTTTTTTTTTATGAGTGCATTGATAAATTATGTATTTTGTAGTGATTATGGTATGTTGTGTAAGAACTGGTGATGTATTATTAGTACAGTAACTGACTATGTGCTGTGCACCAGCGTTCTTTACAGATTAAAAGCACTGTTATTTGCGAGACACATAATTATATAAGCCATTTCTATTAATAATTTTTTGGTTGGTTTAACAGATTCGGTAGAGATATCCACACCAAGACGAACAGTTCGCCCCATCTCAGTCGAGTTGATTGATCTTCGTAGTTATAAGGTAAGCTGGTACTAGTTTTGCAAGTAGCTATAGATATTTTTTAAAGGGTAATAGTTGTTAGGTGTTCAGGTACAGTATGTAGTTCAGTTTTGTTTGTTTCCATATCAGAGTTAGTGATTAGGCTTGTCAGGTAGAGTCAGAGTTTTGGGAGCTTTGACAGTGATTGAATAAATGTCTGGCCCATTTCAGTGTGTATGCTGTTGTTATTTCTTCATCTTTCATGCTTTCTCATTCCATGTTTTATGGACCCTGCCTTACCTCATCCTTACTTGGGAAAAAGAGGTCAGGATAATGGTTATAAATTTATATGTACCTGGGATATCCTTTGTGTATTTTAGTTTTGAGAGGAAGTTTCAAGTGTATTGAGTTTCAAATTCAGCATTGTTGTAGCTGTGATATATAAATGGGGCTTCTTTTCTCCCCTGCTGAGATTAGTGTTTCCATCTTTTTGTGTATGACACCTGTAGACTTGATTTAGTGACATGTTAATTTTGGTGTTGGCAGATAACCGATGACAGAACACTGGTGTTGATCCAGCGTGATGGCACCACACACCCTGCCCTGGCATTCCGTTCTGGCTCTGTCTTCTGTTTTGTTGACGTCCTTCTTAGATATGTAGCTGTGAAACAGTAAGTCAATCAGGATGATGGATAGACAGAAGTACTCAACAGACAGGCAAACAACAGCTTAATAATGTGGACATTGGTAAATGAAAGATGTGGGAATGGATGTAATGTAAAGAGTTAATCTTTGAATATATATAGCTGGTTTCATTTCTGTGTATCATAGAATAGTTTGGGGGTCTTTTAGAATCACTGAAATATAGGATTGCACATGTACTTGACATGAAGATAGATTTTTGACATGCCAAAGAGTTACAGTGTGTGTGTAATGAATGATCTTCTTTGAAAAATTGGTATGGATCCTAACTCTTACGAATGATGTAATGGATTATTTTAATGTCCATTCATCCATCCATCATCCAATCCTGTGTTGCCCCATGAGGAGGGTAGGAGCCTGGGGCTAGGCAAGTTTGTCCTGACATTTAAGATAAGAGTGACCAGCCTCATTCATCTGTGAGTGGCATTTTGCAGTAAACCCCAACCACTCCATGGATATAAACCTGCCCAGGCTCAATCCGTTTGGAGTGCTGTAATTACCCACTAAACCACCAGTCGTCATAATTTGGTTATATGGTTATCTCCCAGCATAGTAAATTGTTTTCTGGTGTACAGGAAACCATTTGGCTTGTCATTCAGTGTAGAGTCACCCATAGACAGAAGGAAGAGGAAAGAATGAAGGAAGGAAAGGCAGTAGAGGAAGGAAGGAAAAGAGGTAAGGGCAGTCACGCGAGAGCAGCATTACATCGAGTTAGTGGATGATGAGTGCCCCCACCTACCACTAATTACAGTATTTTAGTGTGCCAATGGAAAATGGTAATAGATTTTTAGAGGAGCACATTTTGAGAAGTATAATTTGCATGTTCAGGTATTTCATACTTTAAACAGAAAAAAGTCTCTATCTATCTCTATTTGTTGCCAGGCGCCTTAATCCTGTAAGGGGTGGCCACAAACAAATCGCCTCCATGTCGCTCTGTCTCCCGCCATTTCACTGCCCTGCTCCCTCCTCACACCCCCCTCTCTCATATACCTCTCCACTCCATCCCTCCATCTCATCTTTGGCCTCCCCCTTCCTCTTCCCCCCCTCCACCTCACTCACATACACTCTCCTCATCAGTCTCTCACTCTCCATCCTCTCCACATGGCCAAACCACCTTAATGTGTTTCTCCTAATGCTTCCTATCACATCCACACCACAATGCTCCTTCACTTCCTCGTTTACCAGTCTGTCTCTTCTTGTGACTCCACATGCTCCTCTCAGATAACTCATAAATGGAAATTGCCAGTTGATTGATATACCAGTCTAAATAAATGTAAAGACACTGGCTTTTATCCTGCTTTTGCTCTTTTTTTCATTTTAAAATTCTTGCTTTAATTCCAGTAGGAACTGGTTAAACAACCATGCCAGTGTAATGATAGGTGCTTGGTGCACTTAGGTGGAAGATGTATCACACTGCTTGAATTCTCATGGCAGTTCTTCCCACCAGTAATAGTGGATGCTTTTCATTAGAATCCTAGAGAAGGAATTCTTTACCTTTGCAACTTTAGTGCAGTCATTGACACCCTAACTTCCACAAAATGCCAGTGGTGGTTTCAGACATGAATAATTGCTCTTCACAGCAGATGCTGCCATTGTATGAAGGCAGAAAGTGAAAAAAAAAAAAAGGCATAATCTTATTGTAAGAGCTAAAACTTTTATATTAATTTATTTTTAATATTAATTTAATGGTACCGAATCCTCATGTGACCAGGTCTGAGAAGGATGAAAACTTGTACCTAGTGAGAGACAAGCGTCAGGCTGCCCAAGATGCGCAACTGGCTGCGATGAACCTGGTGCCTGAGCGACATGGACTGGCTGGAGGAGGGTTTGGTGGTGGTGGGTCAGGCCAGTGGGTGAGTGCACAGCAGCGGGTGTGGGGCTTCTGGAACAACCTCAAGCGAGATCCATACACCACTGCTGCTGGGGCTCTCTCAAAGTTCTACGATGCAGTGTGTAAGTTTGGCAACCGTCTCACACCTCACAAATTACACAGTGCACAGTGAAATTACTGTATAACTATATTATTTATTGTACTTTATGGCATTATCATTAATTGGTAGTATGCTTCTGATACCTTATTAACAGTGTTTTTCCGTCTCATTAATAGTGCAGCCTCTGAGAGGCTAAATTTCTTTTCTGTGAATGTAACTATACGTAGTGCAAAGGTACAGTAATATTGGTGAAAAGCCAGTCATTTTGCAGGCAGTTGCATCCTATGAATAATGAAGAATGTGTTTGTTTGAAGTTACTGTTTTTCTCTCTGACTGGAAATAAAACATACAAGAGCTCAGTTTTAAGCTCTTGATTAAGAAGTGTCTCTGCTAAGCTGAATAAAGTCATCTTGCAGTGGCCATAATACTAACCCGTTGCTGGGTTGATCCTTGTAAGGTAATTTACCTACCCTGAGTCATTGTTTTATAACCAGTGTAAATTGTACCTAAGCTCTCTGAAACAACTGCCATGATTAAGTGATTTTGGATAGGGGAATCTGGGGGACACTTAACCTTGCCAAAAACCCCGGTTATATGGTTACCACCCAGTGTAGTAAATGGTTTCCTGGGTACTGGAAACCATTTGGCTTGTCACTCAGTGTAGAGATCATAAGGCATCTCTACATTGAATGAGTGGATGATGGGTGCCCCCATCCACCAAAATGTCTGGACATTGTTACTCCTCACCGTGCCCTTGGGTGGGAAAGGAGGTCCGGATGATGATGATGATGATGTAAACTTTACCTCACATAAGGGCTGTAGCTTGGCCTGTGCATACCTTCATTGTGCCCACATGAAGTCTGCAGTTCAGCAAGGGTTAAAGATTAGACATCAGTGTGTTGAAGAGGTTAATAGAGATAGCTCCTGACCCCTTCACTACAAGAGGTGGGTAACATTGTTTGGTGATGGCTGCATTAAAATAAAAGATGTGACTGTAGTGAAGAGGATGATGTGTTAAGAAGTGGAGGTCACATTTTTTTGTAATATAGTCATTAATGTTTTTTTTTTTTTTTTTTTTTTTGGGTGGTCTAGTGGTCTGAAACCCTGGTTGGAGTGAAGAACTTGAGCTGTGTGTATCAATGCATCCATCCGTCCATCATCAAATCCTGTGTTGTCCCATGAGGAGTGTAGGAGCCCGGGGCAAGGCAGATCTCTATAATAGATGACTGGAGACTTTTCTTAAATTGTGTTATTACCTTAAAATATTTTAAACACTACTGTAGCCTAGCCCCAAAACCTTACGAGATACTGTAATTCTGTGTGTTGACTGGCTTTTACCGATGTCACCATTCACAGTCAACACTCATTCAAAAGTAAAGAAATTGTGAGCCTAATTTTCATAGTATCTATGTGGCATGAAATATGGACCACTAGGTAGCATTATAATTGTGACTGATTCATTATACTATAAATTATATGATAATATAAGGGTTAGCTTCCAGTAAAAAAAAAAAATTGGGGAAAAAAATCTCCAGCTATACTGAACTATAGCTGTACACTGCGCTGCATTACGTACAAGCCACAATACTGTATACAGAAAGTGTTACAGATTAGGCAAAAATAAAAGTGGAAGAATATTACAGCCTCCATGGCTATCAGGACTAAGTATCCAGTGATCCTTAGACCTCCTCTCCCCTCCTAATTGACTTGCCACTGCTGAAATGAAATAAAAGTCATGCATTACTATCAAGCCACTACATAATTGAAACTAGATATATTACTGTTTTAAGTTAAAGCTTCTTTTTATGATTGCAGAAGAATATGATAATGAACAGAATCCAACTTGGTCAGTGATACAGCCCTTACTTTGATTATGGAAACTCATATTTTTTGCATGTGTAAAGTTGATCCTTGTCTTTCTGCCTACAGGTGACTTTACACTCCCTCTTCTGTCTTTCTTGCCTTCATTCTTTCCTTGTCCTTCTGCCTATGGGTGACTCTACACTGAGTGACAAGCCAAATGGTTTCCTGTACACCAGGAAACCATTTACTACACTGGGTGGTAACCATATAACCAAATTTTGGCACCTGTTGGTTTTGTGGGCAATTATGGTGCTCCAATCGGATTGAGCTGGTGAAGGTTTATATCCAAGGAGTGGTTGGGGTTTATTGCTCACGTAATGCCATTCAGGGATGAGTGAGGCTGGTCACTCTGATCTTAAATGTCAGGACCAACTTGCCTGGCCCCGGGCTCCTATGCTCCTCTGTGGGGTGACATAGGATTAGATAATGAATGAAAAAAATGAATGTAAAGTCGATGTGTCCATCATCAAATCCTTTATTGCCCCGTAAGGAGTGTAGGAGCCCTGGCCTTGTCTGCCTAGCTGCACATTTATGATCAGGATGGCCACTTGCTCTTCCCAGAGTGTTATTTTGTGAGCAGTAAACCCCAGCCATCCTCCAGATTTCCAGATTTAAACCCTGATGGGCCACAGCCAGGCATGGTAAAGCAAACAAGAAATTTAAAGCTGATTTTTAATTACTTTTCAGTAACAGCTTAATGTAATAATTTATGTTTCTTGTATTTCATTTGTGGTATGTTGAGATATTCTTCATCCATTCACTTAATTATTATTGCCATTAGGTAACTGTACTGAGTGAAAATTCAGTTAGTGTTTTGTAACCCCGGGAAAAATTTGCTACATTTTATGGTAACCAGATAACCTACTGTATTACTTATCAAGTTTGTTAAGGTTCTCCAACTGGATAAATACCATAATAACTAACATGCAAGGGATGGCTGGGGTTTATTCCTTACATAATGCCTGTCAGGGGTTAGTGGAACATCACTCACTTTAAATGTCTGGACTTTGTATCCTAATCCTGGCCCTATACACCCCTGATAGGGCAGTAAATGGTTGGATGATAGCTTAATAGGCACAAAGTGTTTCATTTAAATGGTGACACATATTAGGTGATTATTAACCCTGAATGTATAGTGTGGAAGGAGGGAGGGAAGAATTGAGCCAGATAACTAGTTTTGCAAGCTTTTTCTATTACCACATTTTTTCCCCTCAACTTTATGACATAAGTGTACCATGGCCTGTACTGGTATATACTGTACTGTAGTGCCAGTGCAGTGTATAGTTATATTTTTGTGAAGTCTCAGTAAGTTTTTTGTGTAATATTGCTTGCTAAATTACTGAACACTGCCTCACCAGCTGTGTGATGCTGTACTCTGTGCTGTCTTTCTCTTTATTTGCTGCACCCACTGACTTTTTTTTATTTTTTTTATTTTTTAGTAAGACCATGAACAAATACCAAGTACTGGAAGTTTATTATACTCACCTAAGGAATTGAAGTTATGCCTGTGCTCTGTTGATACTGCCAAAGAAGTAGGATAAGGGACACTCTTTTAATTCAGTTCAGAAATGACTTTCTGAAGTCCTATTATGGTGTTCATATCATTTATAAAGGCTCCAACATGCTTGCATGCATTGGCCTTGGTCACCTAATGGTGGCTCTTCACAATTTAACTATATTTAGTGAGTGTTTGTGTGTCAGGTGTTGCATTATAAAGAAAATTGTCAGCTACACTTGACTATCAAGTAACGTGGACAATAGGGACTGGACGTGGGCCATGCTACTCAGACCAATGTCATTCAAACAGTATGTTTGCATGTACAGATAAAGGTACAGTGTGTTATGTGTTTTGGCTGCTTTCCAACACTCTCACTTTTACCCCTTCGTACCACTGTACCCCATATACATTACCCCCTGCCTATACCCACCATCACTGAAAAAGAGATAACTATTGTTATTAAGAGCATGAGTGATATTAAAATAGCATTAACAGAAACAAAAGTTAAGCTGGGTACCCGTGGGTTGTTGATGCGTAGCTCCCTGGCACTCTCCCTCCGTCCCCCATCCGCATTGTTGTTGTTGTTGTTGTTGTTGTCATAAAGTTTCACCTTCTCTTGTATCATGAGGCCTCCGGTAGGGACGTTGTTTTTTCTCTGGCTTTCCGCACAACACCCCACGTTCTTCCCTTTCAGCTTCAGGACAACTTTACGAACTTTTGCTGCTGCCAGGTTCGCATCACCGGGGTTCCCACGCAAATCGTTTTGATGGTGCTTTTGTTCATGCCATGCTTTTTCGCCATTTCTGCTTGCCTCTAACCCTGCTGTAACTCCTTTATTATCTCATACTTCTGGACATACCGAAAGATGCGCCACTTTCTGGGTGGCTTGGGCTGATCACGCAGCATGACTAAGAGTCATTGTCCTTGCTGGACACTCAAACACGCAAAAAAAAAAAATTGCTGGACAGTGCGGGTAAAGCGCAGTGATATGCGAGAAGGGACTGATAGCTGTTTGTTCATTTGTTCCAAAATGTGCTGGGAAGCACGGAATTGAATGAAGTATGTGGAACTGAATGCTAAGTTATGATAACACATGGATGAAAGTAATTTTTTTCTGAGTAGCAAACATTTTTGTTCCATTTAGTCCCCTACAATTACAAAACCTATAAATTTTTTCCTAAGTGTGAGCTCGAGTTTTTCCCCGTGTTGATATGACCTGTCACATTATGCTGAGCATGTTAGAAGAAAAACATGTAATGCAACTGCACAGTACTCAAAGATAGAGTGTCCTGAAATTTGTGCCAGTGATAAAGTCTGCTGTATATCTCTCAATGGTATGACAGGTATATACATGCAAAGGCTGACCAGTATGTAATATGTCCATATAAGCAGCAGGTTAGGAGTTCCTACTGACCTCAAGATGCCAGGAGAGGGAGCTGGATACATCAGCCTGCTGGTTCAGAATATATTTATTTTCTTCAGAATCTCAGTAGTTCCCTGGGATAGGGGAGAAAGGCCAAGTATTCCCACATATTCCAGGGCCTGAGCAATTTTGTACAGTTTTTTTTAGTGCATTTTTATGGTCTTATTTTTGCATCATTACATGCAGGTCCTGTCACAGCAACAAGTCACATTGCACTTTGTGATTCTGACAACTTTCCTTCCCCTATTCTCCATAAACTTTACAGGAGGTACCTTCCTGCAGTGCAGGAGGGTCTGATGTGGATTTTTTTTTTTTTTTTTAAAGAACTTCTGAATCTTTAACTTCACTTGCTGAACTCCCTAATGGGTGTAGAACTCAGGGCTATAGGCAAGTGGGAACCCTTTTTAGTTACCAGAGTAATTAACTTGTTTTTTGCTGCCCCAAACCCATTTTTTCTCCCCTTCAAGATGCCTTGGAAGCACGTTACTGAATGCCCCTCTCAAGGGGTCCTACAAACCTCTCTTCCTCCGAGCGACAATCCTTCATTGTGCCTGAAAACACATTGTGATGAGAATAATTTTAGAGCCAAAGAAGGATAGGAGACTAGTGTACGTAGTAAGCTTACTAACCAGTCACAGATTGGTGTTCAGGCCATGGGATTGCTGTTAAATTTCACAGACTGCTGATATTAGTTTCATTTGATTTTCAGAAGCAAAATTAAATTGTTACAGCACCCCTGCTGTCTTGTGTGTGGCAGTCAAGGACAGCATAAGCCACCCTTGTAGCTTCCTATTGTATCTGATGATGGAAAAGTTAGTTCTTGGTAATGCAGAAACCTGTTTCGTTGTTTATTTTGATATTGTTTCATTTTTATGGTTTAGTTTGATATCCTGCAGCATTCGTTGATACTCAGCTTTCATTTTTTTTTTCCTGTTAGATTGCATTAAAGCCTTCTTTAATACAGCTTTAGTAGAATCCCCATAACTTATGGTGAACAGTGCTGTGCATCAGAGAGATATCAATAGCCATGGAATCAAACTTTCAGTATTCGAGAAAAATAACATGTTATAGGTATTCATGGAGTGTAAACTCTGATGTTGAGGAACTTTCTGTCTTAACTGCAGTGACAAGTTTAATCATGGAGGTCTTACAGAAATATGAATAGCTTCTTCTATAATAAAGTAGTTTCCTTAGAAATACTGGTGCTTCATTGTCCTTCTTGAAGCATCATGGTCAGCTTGCTTAATTTATTTTTTTGTCATATACTGTGCCTAAGTTAAGTTACATGAGTACAGCACAAGGGATAAAAATACAATCACTGAAGATCCTGTGAATAGTTTTCCCCACATTTTCACTATAAATTTTGTTACTACAAATCATATTTTGTGTAATAGATACTGACATTCATTGATAAGAAATGATCTCTGCTAAAAAGAAGTATCTGGCATGTCAGCTGATAATTCCATAGTGTAACCATCACATTTAAGTACTAAGGTACTTCTATCACCGAAGGTGAATGGAGGTTATATGTTGATCCGTGCCTGTCTGTCTCTCAATCCAGTGAATTGTAGAAAAATAGGAGAAAGATGTATGTGAAAATATTCTTGTTGACCTAGCTTTAAATTTTGGTTTACAAGTTTCTTCAGATTAACCTTGGATATATGGAAATTGGATTCATCAGTTTTCATGTGGGACTAACCTGAAACACTGTATGAACTGGTGATGTGGCAGTTATGTTAATACTGAATGTCCCTCTGCTTGAAATCATTTTTATTCCTGGCAACACTGAGTCCTGCTCAACTTATGAAATTTTCTGGCACTAGTGAAAGTAAAATTCCCCAGTCAGAGAGCTCAAGTCTTAAGATTATATTTTCCTGTTATCCAAGATGTTTATACTGAAGGTTGTCACTGCAGTGCATCAAGGATTTTGTATATAGTATCTCAAGATTGTCAAAGGTAGTTAAAACAGAAATGCCATTGGACTGAAGTGATTAAAGATAGAATTTAACAAGACTGTTTTCATGAGTGTTGCTTCTGCAGTGTACAACGGAGTGGAAGGATACGTGCGTGAAAGTGATGGGGAAGAGGATGTTGCTGAGCTTTTTCACAGTCTCAACGGCTTTGAGGATCTTGAACCAGGTGAGTTGTTTCACTCTCATGTTGTGGACCTTTGCTTTCGTCGACTTAAAAAGTTTTCTGACATCTCTTTCTTAGCAGTTTATCATCACTATTGTTCTTCATTACAGTATTTTCTTTGCTGTTTTATCTTTCTTATACCAACATTGCTTAAATATCTCTCTGTCAGGACACCATAATCCTGAAAATGTGGCTTGAATATATCACCTCCATGTTGCTTAGACTTCTGCTTTAAAGCTGCTGTCCCTTCATCTCACACCACTGTCATCCAGATACTTCCCCTCTGTCCTTCCACCTCATCCTTGGTCTCCATTTTCCCGTCTCCCCCTCTGCCTCACTGGCACTCTGCTAGTCAGTCTCACCCTCCTTTCTCTTCACCTTCCAAATCATCTCAGGGTACTTTTAACACTTTCCAGCACATCCACTTGAGCACCACAATGCTGCTCCCAAACTTCCCATTTGTCCATCTCTCCACATACTCCATATGCTCCTTTCAGATATATCTCACACCTCTCACTCTTGGTATGTATCATTCCAGCAAAATCCAAACTTCACTTCTATATGTCTGAATGGGGATCATAATACGCACCTCATGCAAAAATAAAGTGGCAAAGAAGAGGTGCTGGAAAGCCTCCTAAGCTGATGAGAATATGGTCCCTGGGAAACTGTACAGTAGAGTTGCTGTTGTTGTTGTTGCTTAACCCCAGTCTGTTTGGCTGAGCAGATCCATCAACTATAGGTAAGCAAATGCTTCTGTGGGGCTGTTACAGGTCCAGTACAGTACATACACTGTGCAGGGATCCAGTGCCTCTTTCTGATAGACAGCACCTCACGAGAGTCAAACTACAGCACCTCACGAGAGTCAAACTAGGGTACATCCCAGGACAAGCTGCAGGGAAATTAGGAGGATTGGCTCTTGGGTAAATGCTGAAACTGCTCCACCCAGGATGCACAAAGACATTTCCAAGGACTGACATTTTAATTAATCAGTTTTTTCAAGCTTTAAGAGCTTGTTGGCAGAGCACATCTTTCTCCCAGGTATCATTCTGGTGAGAGGGACACTACTGCCTTCTCCAGGTCACAAATAGCTGGCCACACATGTCGGTCACAGGATACGTAGGTAACAGACATAACCTGCTCCACTAGCATCAAAGTACAGGCCATCTCCTCTCCTGTTAGCTTAAGACCATTCTTACTGCTGGTGGTGAAAATAGGGCAGTGGCAAAAATGTGTAAGGGAGGGGGGGAGATAACTAAGGTCAAGCAAAGCACACAACCTTCTCCCCGTCTGACCACCATTGCATCACTGAGCTTCAGTTCTTATTTAACCGAGATGAGTGGGAATTTATGACTGACTGACATACAGTCAGTGTAGACTGACCAAGGGTATGAGTATGGTGTACAGTAAGTGGAAACAGTTGCTTGTACAGATCCCTCATGTGAGTTTAATATCAAAATTTCTTTTGCCTCCACTGCACATGTGGTTGACAGGTCTGTTGGGCCAGGCAAGACTGGGGTTGAGCAGTAACAGTAACAACAACCAACCCATTTGTAATATGGATAAATATGATGATGATGATCTATATGAATTACTGTAATATTGTTCCTAGCATTCATTACCACTTAATGTACTGTATATTAATTTCCGTTACACTAATCCAGGATATGAATTGCTCACCAAGAAGGGTACATTGAGTGAGCGACCAGAAGTTGATCGTCTGTCACCACTGACTCATGATGACTTCCAGCACTATGTGGAGGATGACGGCAGAGTACTTGATGTTGATCCTCTTCTCACGCGGATATTTAGAGGGGTGCGTTGTTCTTTTTGCACATATTGTCATCTTTGTTTCCATCTAGAATTATTCTGATTGGTGGACTGCATGCAGAGAATATGTAATTAGGAATGCATTTGATGTGTGGTGTTGCAGGGGTGTTCCCTGGTAAGGTAGGAACTATATGGTGGGATTTGGAGGTAAGAAGAGCAGTGGAAGAGTAGTAGTTGGGATGGATTCAAGAATGGAGCTCAGAAGAAAGAAAGAAGGAAGAATGTTTTAAGAATAAGTTATGTGTAAAGAGACGAGAAGGCAATTGAGAAATGGAAGAAAATGGATGTGAATGTTCATGAAAGAAATCTGTTTAAGGTAAAAAGGCCCATAAATGTTGGAATGAACCTGGATAAGTACGAAAATGTAAGGCATGAAAATGATTGTGTTAACAAGTGAAAAAGAAATAAGCAGGAAATAGTAAAAAAAAAAAAAAAAAAAAAAAAAAGATGAATGGGAATGACCATAGCAAAGCAGTGATTAACCCTCTGAGATTCCGATGACATGATTTTAAGTCATCATAAATCCAACCGTTGAGATTCTGATGACTCGAATTTGTGTCATGTGAAACATATATATTTATATATTTTTTTTGCATGTTTTCCATCTGTGTGGCCTTGTTCCAAATACACTATCCTGTTTATCTTTTTCCAACTATCTGTTTTTACAGTGACAAGTACATCAGATAGATATGCATAGTAAATAGGTTTTTACCATGAATAATATCAGTATTACCAGCATGGATATTTGCCAGCATGACAGCGAGAGCTTTCACTTTTCTCCATGAAAACTAACATAAATTGCCATAACCTATATATCAGTAGAAAGGGAATTTACTATAGATATACATGGTGCTATCAACTTGCAGGTAACTCTAATACTTTTTTTTTCTACAAGTGTTTTTCCTTGGAAGGGTGTGCGATTTTTCCTTTTTGACTAACTTGTACTCGTCCTATTGGCCTTTTAGCTATTGTATTTACCTTTTTCAACCTTATTACGATAAAGAGCAACTATTCACCTTTAAAACGGTACCACATTCATTAACCTACCATATAAAGTTACAGTGGCCCACTAAGTACTAATATTGCAGTGTGACGGCGTGCTCTATGTGTGCCCAGCTGAATCTGGCACAGTCACAATCGGCAGAGGGCCGAAAACCTGAAATGGTTAATAATTGGGTGTGAAAGTGCACAAAGAAAGAATATGGTATTTGAGAATGATTCAGTGACTGCTGTGAGGAAAGCTCTTGAAGAATGGGAATGCAGCAGTTGTTGATAGGGTAATGTATTGGAGGGAATGTAATGGACAGTTAAGGAAAGTATGCAAGAGAGGCTTCATTAGCAAAGATGTACCAGTGGGGTGATTAACACCTAAAGACCACAATTCTCCCAGCCCCCAATCCTCAGAACTGCAAAAAGGGTTCAATTTTTAAACTTTCACCAAAGTAAAAAATTTTGTTACAGATTTCAGGAGCTTGAATTTACACACCTGAAAATGTAGATTTCACTCTCATATGACTAATGGTTACTGCAATATTGACTGTCAAAGAATGTCAGAAATAACAGTTGTTACCCCTAACTTACAGTATAGAGAGAGAAAAAATGCACTAAAGTAAATTTTGGTGTTACAGATTTGAAGAGCTTGATTCTACACACCAGAAAATGCATATTTCACCCTCATATCTCAAAAGGTTACTGCACAATGACTGTTGAATAGAAAAAAAAAAAACTTGCTATGACTGAGAATGGGACATCCTTGAGAAATAAAGGGAAATAAGGAGGTGGAGGGAGTATGGGGGGACATCAGAAGGGAAGGGAAAGGAGGGAGTATTCCTGCCACACACAGCCAGTATGGTGTAGAGGGGGATGAGGGGTTTGGGTGGGAGGGGACACAGATGGCAGGATCCAGTGGGGCAGAGGGAGGTGCAGAGATGGGATGGGGTCTGTCCCTCCTCACTACCGGGAATGGGACCGGATCATGCTTCCCACCACCTCATCTCTTAGTTTCCATTGGTTAGGTACCAGTTACATCATAAAAGAGGCGGTGTTACATCTCTTCAGTTTTCTGTAACCTCTCTATGATCGTCGGCCATAGGACTTCATGTAGGGTACCAAGTTCGGAAACTGACGATTGTCGGCCATAGGACTTCATGTAGGGTACAAAGTTCGGAAACCGACGATTGTCGGCCATAGCACTTCGGGGATTAATAATTGTGATATACTTTTGCACTTAGTATAGGTAACCAAGTTGAATGTAAAAATCGATATGGAGGAGTTTGCTGAGTGCTTCAGGAAAGTTATATGGAAGGATTGTGATGAAGATATGGTGGAAATCTGTATGTCTAGTTTTTGTTTATTTATTTATATGTATTCTTTTTAAAATGAAAGGGGATTTGTGAATTGTATATTTGCAGGAAGGTAGATAATAGGGAAAGCCTGTAAGAAAGATTCCAGAATATTATGATATTTATTGAGCTGGCTCCTTAATGCTAAGGGCTATAGAAGTGTGGAAGTGTTAGATAGGAAATATTTAAGAATTACAGTATTTATATATATATATATATACAGTATGTATATACGGTAGAACCTCCTTTTTCCGGCATCAATGGGACCAAGGGTGTTCTGGATACGGGAAAGTGCAGGAAACAGGAAAGTGTACTTTATAATTACTCAAGGGATACCCATAAATACTTAAAAACTCACAGAATTCAATTGTGCTTACCTTCATCCCAAAGACAAGGTGAAGTGTGTTGATCCTAGTGTGCTCGTACTGGTGGAGAGTTGGTTATCAGGTAAATAACTTCACTTACTACAGTTCACCTTATACACTGTTACATTGCACTTTATTCATACATCTGTAGTAAAACTTATAACTGCTTACATCTATGGTACACTTACATAGACACTTATATCTTCACTTAAAACAAGTTATGCATTAGTGTAGGGCCTTTAGCACATATCACCATCAATCTCATCATCGGCGACTTCTCCTACTGAATCAGCTGATGTCAGAGAGGCTGTGTTCGGTTGCAATGGTTGAGAGATTGAAGGGGTTACCCTCATAAAATCTCGTATGTCTCGCTGCTTACAACTCTTTCCTCTCTGCAGCAAAAACTCATTTTGAATGCAGTGAAGAGACATAACATCATGAGCGCTCATGTATGTGCACTGTTCTGCAAACTTGATATACACTGACAGGCCTTTCGCAGCATCTCTCCATGACACTTTCGGCTCCGGTTCTTCCTTTTGCTAGGTGTCTGCATCATTTGACTTATCTTTATCAATCACTGATGCAATGATTTCATCATCATTAACCCATCCTGTCCCGGCAACTTTTTACCTAACCCACCCCGAGAACCCAGGAAATTTTCAACTTGTCTTTTTTTTTTGGCTCAAACCTCCGCTTTTGGTGAGAAACAGCGAAAATTCAATGAGAAAGTGCTCACCTGAAGTAAAAAATGCACTCAGGTGAGAGGCCCCTCACCTGGCTACCGCTTTCTATGATGCCGCGCTTCATTAAAGACGCTTCCTATGTGTGGGAAACTTAACCAAAACCATTCAGACTTGGTAATTATTTATTTATTTGGTACGAATTTATATGTAGTACAAGAGTATTTTGGTTTTCGCACAGTAATATAGGCGATATAAGCGTTGTTCACTCACCAAACACATCAGCATACTGCATCTACCTTGGTGACATTACCTCCTCATTACATCTGTTCATTACTAACTCTGGTGCCACTTTCGCCTTGAATTTCATCAGCAGAGAGACTGTGGTGCTACGTGTCTTTACTGGCCAGGTCACTTCTAACAGGTGAGTTGCGAGAAAATGGCACACCCCCCGTGGGGGGGGTGGATACACAGGGTCAGGCAGTGTTGCCACCTGGCTGGGGATAGAGGAAGGTCTCCCACATATGCCTACCAAAAATCTCCCCCGAAACTTGGGAAACTACGGACCTTGCAATTGCAGAACGTACGATGCACGTCATCGGGGGTGAGAGACGGGTTAGGGTGCGACCTGCGTCGTACATTGATGGGGCTTTGCGGGTTAAGCAATAGTGTCACTGGTTCATCATTATCAGTGTCAACCCACTCCCCTAATGTATCATCACTTACTTGAAGTGTTGTACCCCCAATCTCTCGTAGCTGTTAGGTTATGCTCGCCCATCAACTTAGCAAATCTTTGTGAAATACAGAAAGAAAAAGGTTAATAAAGGGAAAAGGAAAGGAAAAACAAATCTTCGTGAAATACATTAAGAAAAAGGTAACTTAAATAAAGGGAAAAGGAAAAACAAATCTTTAAAGAAAAAGATATATAAAGGGAAAAGAAGAGGAAAGCCAAATCTTGGTGAAATACGGAAGGAAAAAGGTAAATAAAGGGAAAAGAAAAGGAAAAATAATATGCACAAGGCATCTTAAGCCGCATAAAGCGCTGCTAAGTTAGAGTACCAAAACGAAAACATACCTGTCTCTAAATTCCTCTACAGAGGGTAAATCAGCAGATTTTGCTTCCTCAGACACATCAAGTTGTCGAATACCATGGCGAAGCTTGAACTTGTGCAGCCATCCTTCAGAAAACTGACATGACTCTTGAAGATTCATCTTGTTAGCAAAATCCTTGGCCTTTTCTTGCAGCATGGGGCCGCGGGAGGAAATACAACGACACGCGATAATTTTAAATAGCATATTTATATATATTTTTTTTTTACTTTTTTTCTCTCTTTTATTACTAATTGTGTTGTTATTGCAAATATACCGGTTACGAGAAGGTCCTGCTAACGGGGTTGCCGGAAAAAGGAGGTTCTACTGTATAAATATACAGTAATCCCTCCATTATCCAACATAATAGAGCCAAATGCATGCCCGGATATTGGTCTTGTCCGGATATTGGCCCTGAAGCTCCAGCACTGGTCATTCATGACCCTAACCTAACCTAACCTAAATCAGAAAACCACCTACCTACCTCCCTACCGGACATGCATAGCATTTATTTAAGTCTCCTTTCACATAAATAATGCACACAAAGCATGAATTAACTGAATTTTAACCAGAAAATGATGATTTAGAGGTGAGTAAGGCATAGGTGCTCACAACTTGCCATCAAGTGTAAGTATCAGACATGGAAATCACTATGAAAATCACCCTTTCTCACACCATATGCATTAAATAATGGACACAAAGCATGAATTCATTTAATTTTAACCCCAAAATGATGATTTTGAGGTAAGTAAGGCATAGATGTTCATGAGTTGGCAGCTTAGTGTAAATAAGTATCGGACGTGGCAGTCACTATGAAAATCATCATTTCTCGCATCTTATGCACTAAAATATGGGATACAAAGCATCAAATAAATAAACTGCTACCAGAAAAAGAGTTAGGTATGGCAAAGGTGTTCACTGTTCACCAATGGCAAAGGTGTTCACTGTTCACCAACAACACCAGTCATTCTTGACCCTAACCTAACCTAACCTAAATCAGAAAACCACCTTCCTACCTCCCTCCTGGATATGCATAGCACTTAATTAAGACCCCATTCACATAAATAATTGGCACAAAGCATGAATTAATTGAATTTTAACCCCAAAATGATGAATTTGAGGTGAGTAAGGCAGGGGTGTTCACGAGTTGGCAGGTTAGTGTAAGTAAGTATCGGACGTGGCCATCACCATGAAAATCATCATTTCTCATATCTTATGCACTAAAATATGGGATAGAAAGCATCAGATAAATAAATTGTTACCAGAAAAAGAGTTAGGTATGGCAAAGGTGTTCACTGTTCACCAACAGCACCGGTCATTCTTGACCCTAACCTAACCTAACCTAAATCAGAAAACCACCTACCTACCTCCCTCCTGGACATGCATAGCACTTAAGACCCCATTCACATAAATAATTGGCACAAAGCATGAATTAATCAAATTTTAACCCCAAAATGATGAATTTGAGGTGAGTAAGGCTGTTCACGAGTTGGCAGCTTAATGTAAGTAAGTGTTGGACGTGGCTATCACTATGAAAATCATCATTTCTCATATCTTATGCACTAAAATATGGGATACAAAGCATCAAATAAATAAATTGTTACCAGAAAAAGAGTTAGGTATGGGAAAGGTGTTCACTGTTCACCAACAGCACCGGTCATTCTTGACCCTAACCTAACCTAACCTAACCTAAATCAGAAAACCACCTACCTACCTCCCTCCTGGACATGCATAGCACTTTATTAAGACCCCATTCACATAAATAATTGGCACAAAGCATGAATTAATCAAATTTTTACCCAAAAATGATGATTTTGAGGTGAGTAAGGCAGACATGATTATTACTGAGAAAATCACCTCTTCACAGCCTATGCACTCAAATATGGGACACAAAGCATGAAGTAAATAAAATGTAACCAGAAAAATTATGATTTAGAGGTGTGTGGGGCAAAAATGTTCACCAGTTGACTAGATAGTGAATGTATGTAAGAGACAGTGTAATCACTGAGAAAATCACCTCTTTCACAGCCTGTGCATGCAAATATGGGACACAAAACATGAAGTAAATAAAATGTAACCAGAGAATGAGGATTTAGAAGTGGTTATGGAAAATATTTAGCAGTTAACGATGTTTACTTACAGTCCATGACTGTTGTTTACCCTCATCTCTAAGGTTTTTACAGTGGTCATAATTGCTCTTGAAGCATGTCCAGTAATCCAGTGTTTAACTACACTTAATCCTTAGCTCTCTGACTTTTGATTATTTAAACAAGAATGAAAATACCACAAACGAGCGGACAGCCATCCACTGTTCACGGGAGTTGAGACAGAACTAGTAGGAGGGAGACTGAGCGGGAAGGGAGCTAGTCGGCGCGGGCAGGAAATTCAAACTGACGTGGTCGGAAAAAATTGTTCCCCCCCCCAATTTGGGGGTTTCAGCCATCAGCCCACGATGTCCGAAT
>JAGKTI010000256.1:92248-111174 GCA_018397915.1 Birgus latro
CTTCATTCTTTCCTCTTCCTTCTGTCTACAGATGACTTTACACTCCCTTCTCTGTCTTTCTTTCCTTCATTCTTTCCTCTTCCTTCTGCCTGTTGGTGACTCTACACCGACTGACAAGCCAAATGGTTTCTGTACACCAGGAAACCATTTTCTATGTTGGGTGGTAACCATATAACCAGATTATGGCACCTGGTGATTTAATGGGCAATTTGGGCACTCCAGTCGGAATGAGCCAATGCAGGTTTATATCTAAGGGGTGGCTGGAGTTTATTGCTCATGTAATGCCACTCAGGGATGAGTGAGGCAGGTTACTCTCATCTTAAATGTCAGGACCATCTTGTCTAGTTCCAGGCTGCTGCGCTCCTTATAGGGCAACATAGGATTGGGTGATGGATGGATGGATGGTGATTGTTCTGTCAGTCCTCTCATTATCCAAGTTTGTAGTTATACTAAGATCATTTTTCTACCAAAAGTTTGTTATATGCAGAAAATAATTGTTTGGTTAGGGCAATGCAAACTTTGATGTGAGTCATGATACTGATGTGATGTTGTGGATACATTGTGATATGGCTATGTGTACATCATATATTACTATGCATATATTATGCTGCATTTTATGGTATTTCATTGCCAGTTTTGTGGCTTGTATGTCTTCAGAGATTATATTGTAGTGATGGTATTCATTTTTACAAGTGCAGTTTCACTTTTTTAGAGTGCATGCGTAGCATACAAAGAGGATTTATTTTGTGATCTGGTGTTTGCTCATAGCTTATGAAGCCACTTGCTGTAGATGCTTATTGTCTCCATGTTATTGTTGTTTTGGCCTGAGGCTTATCTGAATGGGAACCCAGTGGACTGCAGTCCATCATCCTCAGTTAATTGGAAATATCAGGTTTTGGCTATGCAGTCACCTGTTTGTTCAAGTCATACTTAGTCATGGATCTCACCCATGAAATATGCTTTCATTTAGACTCTTTCCTTGTAATCTACTCACTAATACTACTACTATTTATTTTTTTTATTTTTTTTTTTTTAATGATGCTCCTGTTGGTTGGGGTGCTTAGGCTGTGGGAGGTGCTGTGGACAGGGAAGCCTTGCCCCAACTTCCACTTGCTGGTGGCAGTAGCACTACTTGACACAGAGAAGAACACCATTATGGAAAACAAATTCGGCTTCACAGAAATCTTAAAGGTTTGACCCTGTGTAATGTTGTTCCATAATTATAAAACTTGCATGACCCATTTTGTAATTCTCCAGAATAACTACTGAAGTATTATAAGCATATTTCAAAGCTTGTTAAGCTTAGTTCCTGGAGACTGAGATATCAAGAGATGAATATTCAGCAAGAAGTGATTTAACTAGGACCCCTATATCCTCAAGGTTATGGTGAAGTAGAGATGTCATGGAAGTTATTAATGTACAGGAAAAATAGAGTAAACTTTTTCCAGAGGTTTTTCCTTGAGTGTCACCCATCTGACAAGTTTTAAGCATGCCATCAGTATTGTTTGATACATAATAATAACTAATAATAGTATAGGTCATTGTAGTGTTTAGAAGGCGTAGGAACATGTGCAGTGGTAGTACTGTGTAGGGTTAGGATGGTGTCATTGACAAGTGGCAGTGGCATTTTCACCCTTTTTAAAATTCATTCTTTTACTTGTTTTCATATTGTGAAAATATTTTCTTTTCAGGGAAGTGTGCTTTTCATTTTTCTTTCAAACTCTCTCTTGACTTTTTCTTCTTTCTCCTTTCTAATCTCTTCTTTCTTTATGCACCTCTTGTTTTTGTAACCATTGTACTCCTTTTCTTTTGTCTCAACTTTTTTTTTTTTTACATGAACCATTGTACCCCTTTTCTTTTGTCTCAACTTTTTTTTTTTCACATGAATCATGTCTTCCCTTACTCTTCCATTGCTCTTTGTCTCCATATCCCACCATATAGTTCCTGTCCTTTTACTAAACACTTTTACTGTCCCTCACATGCCCTTCAGTATTTACAGTCATTCATGGTTTGTACCATGTGCTTTACATAATTCTTCTGTATTCATTCTGTCTGTATTTGTGTCAGTCCATAGCAAAACTGGGCCTTTCTTTAGGAAGGAGAATAATAGGCAAAATTAATCCTTCCCATGCTGACCAAGTATGGCTTGGGAAGAGATGTCTGTAGTGATTGCAGTTTATAATTATGAGAGTGGCAGTGTTGTATTGGTTGTGTTTTGTTGTGTCAGTGTTTATATTTGTCTTAGAAATTTACCATGAGGGTGCAATTGTGAAAGGACATACTTCCAGCACACATGTTAAATGTTCCCCACAACTTGGCTTTCCAACCTGAGGCCTGGGTACACTATATACAGATTAGGTAAATGTGCTTCCACTGAGCCAGCATGTTTGTCATTTAATTCTGTTATCATTTAGTTGAAATGGCAGCTGAGTTCTATATCCCATTGGATCCCAGGGTTGCTGCATGTGGAGTATTGATGGAAGGGTACTCAATGGACTGCCCTCAGCCTATCAGTTAATACTCGCAAAGCCCGTAGGTCTGAATCTTGCTGTTTCCGTCTTTATGAGCTTTTGAAAATGCCCAGTTCTGTCGATTCTGCTACACCAGGGTTCTCAGTGGGATATCCTGTTGTCATCCTTAATTTGATTTTAAGTCATGTATGTAGGTAGTTATAACTGACATAGACTGTCCCTTGAAGATGAGCACCTGCCATGAGTCCATATGCTCTTGATGATGAAGGGAAGGATTGGATAACTGATAGATAGATAGATAGTTATAGTGTAATTTTGCATTAATTGAAGACTGTGTGCTTTACTAACAAGCACATTGTGAAATCCTCCATTTCAGCATATAAATGACATCTCACTGAGAATTGACTTGGATGTGACCCTGAAGAAAGCTGAGGCAATCTACCAGCAGATAGCTTCATCCCCCAATGTGCCTGATGGCGTGAGGTCAATACTGGGACTACCTCCACAAGAGCCACAGGAGCAGCAGCAGCAGCAGGATCACAGCAGGCACACTCAGGTGAAGTAATGACCATCGCATAAATCCCTTCATTCTGATATCATACAATAGGTTTAATTTTTGCAACCATCAGACTATTTTATTCAACTCTGGGAAGTGTCTCCACTCGTAAAGTGGTTAATGGAGACAGTATCTAACTCTCCTAGTGTGTCCCTGACTTAAACAAAAATGTCTCAATATGGCAAGAATACTGGTAGAATACATCATCAGACTGAATGGGTTAAATGGTACCAAAGACAGAAGATAATTGGTAGTGTTCTTCCAGTTTATCTTTCATCATCATCATTCATTCATTCATCATCCAGTCTTACATTAGCCCATGAGGAACGTAGGAGCACGGGGCTAGGCAAGTTGGTCCTGACATTTTAAGATGAGAGTGACCAGCCTCACTTATCCCTGAGTGGCATTATATGAGCAGTAAACCTCAACCACCCCTTGGATATAAACCTTCACCGGCTCAATCCGATTGGAGCGCCGTAATTACTCACTGAACCACCAGGCTTCATTTTTTATTATATGGTTACCATCCAGCTTAGTAAATAGTTTCCTGGTGTACAGGAAACCATTTGGCTTGTCACTCAGTGTAGAGTCACCCACAGGCAGAAGGAAGAGGAATGAATGAAGGAAAGAAAGACAGAAGAGGGAGTGTGAAGTCACCCGTAGGCAGAAGGATGAGGAAAGAATGAAGGAAAGAAAGACAGAAGAGGTTGGAAGAAAGAAGGATCCTATAACATTATTAGGGGTAAAGTAAGCAGGAAAGAACAGAGGTCAGCATTCCCAAACCCACTTTGATATGCTTTATAGTAGCCCATTGATGTCTTGGAGTTAGTTTTCAGAGAGTCAAGACTATTTTCAGTCCTTTGACAGCTGCAAGTTCTCTCAGTTGTTTTAGTTGTCTTTGGGTTACCAGAATGACTTATCAAGTACCGTACCAGCGTGACATCAACAGTTAGTGGGTAAAATAATTGCAGAGGAGCAGGATAACTGGAAATTTCTCATCATCATTTATCATTAGTCTCATCTTTCATGGAATACAAATCTAAATCAATAGATGATGCTGTTAACTATCTCAGTATGGATGTTGATGCTGTTGTAGGAGAGTGTTGGGTGTTTTTGATGTATCTGGTGTTTTCAGATTTTTTATAATAGGATTCACTTGCTGATTTTATGTTGCCTTTGATATTCAGTTTTATTTTTCAAACTGGTTGGGTTGTTCACTAGCTGGTGAGGAAATTTATGGTGTTAAGTTGTTTACTGGCCTTTTTGTGATGCGTGGATTAGGATATCTGCCTTATATTATCTATTGTATTCCATGGCTGTGTCACAGGGAAGTAGTTACTCAGTCCTCCATCCTCATTGCCATACATCACATAGTGCTATAAAGGTTGGAAGGTGGTTGTGCTTTATGTGTCACTCTCCTCAAACATGTATTGTTCATTACTGTCATATCCTTAAAGAATATTCCATGCAGTATTCATTTTTATGCATTCATTTATTATGTGGAACTACAGATTGTATGCCTCTGTGCATGTACTTACTTCTTCCCAGTGCTTTCCTTGTACATAATGTTAGTATACTATATATCATGATACTGAGGTGTGAAGTGTAGTATGTTTGTAGTACATATATTTTATAGGAACATAATCCATTAGAGATTATATTTTTAACAATTAAGAAATATTTATTACCGTTTGTACAGCACACTGTATTTTAATTGTTATTCCTACTATTGTTTATCGTGGTTAAATGGAACTGTATTTACTGTAACGCTTGTGGATCAAATTTTTGTTCAGTAATTTTTTTACCACCTTAATGAGAAGAATTGGTTCCATTAATTATGTGGGTTGCTTTGAGTCTTACAAAATACTGTGTCATTAGAGGCTGCACTGTAAAAAAAAAAAAAAAAAAAAATGAAAAGAAAGCATCAGTCGACGCTGATGTGGCCACAAGATTAGAAAAGAGCTTAAGGTCTGCAGTACTGTAATTACAGCTAGCAAACTACTGTACAGTGTATTACAGGGGTGGAAAGCTGGAGGGATTGCCACTTACTGGGCCAGTCTGCTTTTCACAGGCTTGACTTCAATGCTAAGCCTGTTTCCACAGTACGTTACTGTTTTTAACCGCCCATGGCACAGTATGATGTCACAGAAATGCTAGAGGCTATAGACACTTTTTCAGGAATGAAGCTTGTACAGTTCTTAAATAGGTTTACCTTGTACCTTATTACATTCACTTTGCCACGGGAAGGACCTTTGTCTGACCCTGGTGAGGCACTGTCTGCAACAGTGGGGCACTGGATCTCTACACAGTGTATTTAGTGTACAGTACATGTAACAACAAACAACAAGCAAACACTCTCATCAATCACTTTTCACATGTCAGTCATCTAAACCCCCTTCGCGACAACCAACATATCATCCAATGTAAGAGACAGTTCCCCACAGACCCAGACAAAGCACATCATTAGCAACCTTAAGCACTCATCTGCCTGTGGACCAGACAACATAAGCAACATACACCTTAAACACTCTGGACCACAAGGGATACAAGCACTCACCAACATATCAAACTACAGCTACTCACACAATATAATACCCAACATCTGGAAGCATGGCATTATCATCTCCAAACCCAACAAAAGACCCCACGTTACCTTCCTCACACCGCCCCTCCACCCTTCTCTGCACCTCCTCCAAAGTCACTGAACGACTCGACTGGTACTACAACTAGTTACACCTCACACCCCCTTAGCTGCATCACAACATGGTTTTAGGCCACTACACTCCACAAACACTCATCTTACAGACCTTACACAGAGAGTTTTTGACAGCATGAATTCAGCTAGGCCACCACACAGAACACTTCTTGTCACACTAGACATTAGCAAAGCTTTTGATTCCATCCCACACCACAACCTCACAAACAAAATATTCAACACAAACATGCATAATAACACAAAAAGATGACTGGCAAACTATTTAGCAGGCAGATATGCGTGTGTAACATTTGCCGGTCAGTCTTTGAACATTAGAAACTTCACAAATGGCATCCTCCAACGATCTGTTTTGTCCCCTACACTCTTTAACCTCTACATGCACAACATACACCCCACACACCACAGATACACATAGCTTCCTATGCAGACGACATAACACTTACACGTACGCACCAAAACGCAAACACAGCCGCACACATCCTCCAACCTTACCTCAACACACTACATGAATGGTTCACTACAAGCAGGCTTAAAATGGCCCCAGCCAAATCTACAGTGACCCTTCTCACAAACTGGACAGAAGAACATAGTCACATTTCACACCTCACCATAAACAACACTCCCCTAACACACACACATACACACACACACACACACACACACACACACACAAAATCCTTGGTGTAACATACAGTACTTCATTGTCACTTAAACAACACGTCACAAACATTAAAGATAAATTAACACCAAGACTCAACTCCTTGAGGTCACTTGCCCATACATAATTTGGACACAACAACGAAACCACCATCACCTTATACAAACAATATATATCTTCAGTGATGAATTATGCAAGCCTTGCTTGGGCTCCTAACCTCACTAAAACACACTATAACACTCTTGAGACCATACAAAACAAGGCTTTAAAAATAATCACAGGCTGCACAGCTATTACACCTACAAACCACCTTCACCAAGAAACCAAAGTCCTCAAAGTCAAGGATCATCTAGACATGAGAGGCACCCAAATTCTCGCTTCAGCCTCCACAAACCCACAACATCCACTACACTACATGGCAGCACATTCACACTTACCAAGGAACATCAAAATAACATCCAGCACAAGATATCATACACAAATAATGTCATCTCTTCCTCACCCACCCGCCTCACACCAGCATCCAGAAGCATATCCGTACTCAAATCACTCGCTCTTCCATTCAGTCACATAAAGACAACACACAGCTGCATGCACAGCCTCCTGATATCCATCCTTCTGAATCCTATCTCTCTCGTGAGGACAGGGTCCACCTGGCCAGGCTGAGATGTGGGCATCATCCAGCCCTCTTAAGTTATCAGAAGAGGCTGGATGACTCTGTCACTGATGCCTCTCCAGGATGTAACACAGCACCCCATACTATTAAGCACATTATGGAAGACTGCATTGCACACAATCACCTATGCCAACAACACAACATACATTCCTTGAGAGCTCTGTGGGAAAGCCCGGTCTCGGCCATGGCCTTCCTTAGGGACTCGGGGCTGTTCAGCCAGACTGCCTAGGGAACAACTACTACTACTACTCCATAGAAACATTTGTTTACCTGTGGTTTGTGGGTCTGCTCAGCCAGACAGACAAAGGTTAACGTGTCACATGATTTTGTGTTCTATTATTATTATTATTATTATTATTATTATTATTATTATTATTATTATTATTTATCATTATTATTGTTATTATTATTATTATTATTATTATTATTATTATTATTATTATAAAAGGAATATAAGGTAGGACAGTGGATGGTGGACTGTTTTTGGCAGGAGAGGGTAGGCTATGGAAATTGCTTGTATTGTTTGTTGATAATGTTATGTAAAGATGAGTGGGAGTTGCAAGACATGGTGAATGAGTTTGAAAGCATGTGCATGAGACAGAAATTACAAATAAATACAGCAGAAAGTAGAGTTCTGATTTTTCAGGGGAATAAATGCATGGAGTGCACAATGAGAATGAATGGTCAGGCAGTGGAGAATGTGAGTACCTTCAATTATTTAGGTGTAGTGAGCAGGGACAGGAGTTTAGCAAATAAAATGCAAGAGATGGTAGAGCAGAGAAAAAAGGATGCAAGTACAATGGTGGCACTGATAAGGAGTAGGAAGGTGACCATTGTAGTGAAGAAGTCATTGTGCAACAGTTCTGTGATCTTCGCTCTAACATGGATGTGAAGATTGTACTTTGCTGGAGTGGTGAGTCATGAGTGAGTTGAGTGGAAATGAGTTGTCTGAGAGGAGAATATGGAGTTATGTGGAGGCACAGACACATAGTAAGGAAGTTTGGGAGCATTTTGGTCTCGATGTGGATTGGCTACAAAGTGGTAGAGGATTCTTTTTTTTTTTTTTTTTTTATGCAAGGAAGAAGGAACCAAAGGCCAGGGCCCGCATACTGCTCTTTCCAAGAAAAAGCAAAAACAACACAAAAGAGAGCCAAATTCAAGATCCATTCATTTCGAGATGCCTGAACACACTGCGTTTGAAAGATTGGAGATCATAGGAAGCAGGGAATACAGACAGAGGGAGAGTTTCAGAGTTGACCAGTTGCATAAATGAAGGACTGGGAGTAACGGTTAACTCTTGCATTAGAGAGTTGGACAGAAAAGGGATGAGAGTTTGCTGCTAGACGGGTACTACGTGCCCATCGTAGGGGTGGAGGGATGCAAGCAGACAGTTCAGAGGAACAGCGACCATTGAAGTAGCGATAGAAGAGAGATAAAGAAGCAGCGAAGAGACAAAGGTTGAAGGGAATCAGTAAGAGGAGGAGAGTTAATGAGACGAAAAGCCTTTGACTCCACCCTGTTGAGAAGAACTGCATGTGGGGAGCCTCCCCACACATGAGAGTTGTACTCCATACACGGGCGAATAAAACCCGTGTACAAGGTCAACATCTGTGCAGGGGTAAAGAAAGTTCGGAGTCGGCCAAGCACACCTAATCTCTTGGAAGCAGATTTCACAAGAGATGCAATATGTTCTTTCCAAGACAAATCCCGAGAGAATGAAACCCCTAGCATGTTCAAGGATGATGCAGGACTGAGCTGGACATTATTAAACATTAGTGGGTAATCCTGAGGAAGACTTTGTCAGGTTGATAAGTATAAGAACTGAGTTTTTGATGCATTAAAAATAACAAGATTATTTTTACCCCAATCAGAGATATGAGCCAAGTCAGACATATAGGTGTGCCATAGCCTCATCCCTTGTTTGCTGAAGTAACTGCTGAGACGGACGTTGTGGAAATCGAATGGAAAGGTGAAGGGTGGAATCATCAGCATATGAGTTGATAGGGTTAGATGTACAGTTTAGAAGGTCATTGATGAATAAAAGAAAGAGAGTTGGTGATAGGACAGAGCTCTGAGGAACACCACTGTTGATAGGTCTAGGAGAAGAACGGTGGCCATCTACAATAACTATAGAACAACCAGAGAGGAAACTAGAGATGAAGGCACAGATAGAAGGATAGAAACCATAAGAGGGCAGTTTGAAAATCAAAGATTTATGCCAGACTCGATCGAAAGCCTTTGAGATGTCAAGTGCAATGGCAAAGCTTTCGCCAAAGTCCCGAAAGGAGGATGACCAGGAGTCTGAAAGGTAGGTGAGAAGATCGCTAGTGGAGCGACCTTGGCGGAACCCATACTGACGATCAGAAAGAAGGTTGTGACAGGAAAGATGCTATAAAATTTTTCTGTTAAGAACTGATTCGAAAACTTTTGATACACAGGATGTTAAAGCAATTGGATGATAGTTAGAGGGTTGAGAATGGTCACCCTTCTTTGGGACTGGCTGAATGAGAGCAAACTTCCAGCAAGAAGGAAAGGTACAAGTTGAGAGACAAAGGTGAAAGAGTTTACCTAGGCAGGGTGTAAGCACAGAAGCACAGTTTTTGAGGATAACAGGAGGGACTCCATCAGGCCCATATGCCTTGTTAATATTGAGGCCAGTGATGGCAGAAAATACATTGGCTGAAGAAATTTTAATGCCAGTCATGAGGAAGTCTGAGGGGGGAAGTGATGGAGGAACAGCACCGGAATCGTCTAAGGTAGAATTGGAGGAGAAAGTCTGAGCAAAGAGATCTGCTTTATCAGTAGAAGAAATAGCTACAGAGCCATCAGAGTAGAAAAGAGGAGGAAAGGATGATGACGGAAAGTTGTTAGAAAGGTTTTTGGCAAGGGGCCAAAAGGAGCGAGAAGAATTCAAGTTGGAGAGTTGGGAACATTTAGCACGGATGAAATTCTTTTTAGCAGAGCGAAGAACAGACTTAGCACGATTCCGGGCAGAAATATAAAAAAGATGTGATTCAGGGGTGGGTTGGCTCCGGTACCTTTTAAAGGCCCTCTCTCTGTTGTGGACAGCATTAGAACAAGCGTGATTAAACCAAGGCTTTCTTGCATTAGTCAGAGGATATGAAAAAGGAATGTATGCTTCCATGCCCGAGAGAATAACCTTCGTAATGCGCTGGGCACACTTAGACGGCTCCCGGCCATGGAAGCAATAATCATTCTAAGGAAAATCAAAGAAGTACTGCCTGAGGGCCTCCCAATCTGCAGCTCCAAAGTGCCACAGGCGGCGTCTCTTTGGAGGGTCCACAGTCTGTACTGGAGCAATAGGACAGGTTAAGGTAATAAGGTTATGATCGGAGGAGCCCAACGGAGAGAAAAGATTAACAGTGTAAGCAGAAGGATTAGTTGTTAAGAAAAGGTCAGGTATGTTGGAACTCTCTCCAAGGCGGTCAGGGATACGGGTAGGGTGCTGTACAAGCTGCTCTAGGTCATTAAGGATAGAAAAGATGTAGGCTTGTTCACCAGGTGGATCAGTGAAAGGAGAGGAGAGCCAAAGGTGGTGGTGAACATTGAAATCTCCTAGAGTGGAGATTTCAGAGAAAGGAGAAGTGGATACAATGTGTTCCATCGTAGAAGTAAGATAGTCAAAGAATTTTTTATAGTCAGTAGAATTAGGAGATAAGTAAACAGCACAGATATATTTAGTCAGAGAATGACAGGAAAGCCGAAGCCAGAGAGCAGAGAATTCAGAAGAATCAAGTTCAGGAACACGAGAGCAAGATAGGTCGTTGCGTACATATACACAACAGCCACCTTTGGCTTTGAAATGAGAATAGAGAAAGTAGGAGGGTACAGAAAAGGGTTTGCTGTCAGTTGTCTCAGACAGCTGAGTTTCAGAAAGAAAGAGAAGGTGAGGTTTAGAGGAGAAGAGGTGGTCCTCAACAGAGCGAAAGTTAGAGGAAAGTCTGCGAATGTTACAGAAATGAAGAAGGAGTGAGTCAGACAGTGGTTCCAGGGAGCTCTGTGAGCCGTCACCGGGAGAGGGGCGGATGGTGGGGGCATTTATGGTCTCCCCTCTGGGGACTCCGAGGCACGATTTTCAGTGGCCATTTTTAAAAAATTTGAAAAGGAAGTGTTGTGTGTAGTGTGTATGTAGTTTGGTGTTGACAGTTCGAGAAACTTGTATTGGAGAGCATGCTGGTCTACTTTCTGTGTTACTGAGACACTGAAAAAGTTCAGCAAAGGGGATTTGGCCAAGTGCAGAGAATGAGGAATGAGAGATTGACTTGCTTGGTGTAAGTGATTGAGGTGGATGGGGAAAGGGAGAGGAGGAGAGCATGAATGTGTCTGAGGGACAGAATGGAGTGGTATATGAATGAGGTTGATGTGAGTTGGAGGTAGGACATGCCAGAGGATAGTGATATGGAGGCAATTTGTTTGTTTCAGTCCCTTCTGGGATTAAGGTGTCAAGCCATAGATAAATAGGTACGGTAAATAATTTATCCATCCATCCATCCATCATCCATTCCTGTTGTCCAATAAGGAGCATAGGAACCCAGGCCTAGGCAAGTTGGTTCTGACATTTAAGATGAGAGAGTGACTAGCCTCACTCATCCGTGAGTGGCATCAGGTGAGCAATAAACCCCAACCACCCATTGGATATAAACCTACACAGGCTCAATCCAATTGGAGCACCTTAATTACCCACTAAACCATCAGGGGCCATAATTTGGTTATGTGATTACCACCCAGTGTAGTAAATGGTTTCTTGGTGGACAGGAGACCATTTGGCTTGTCACTCAGTGTAGAGCCACCCATTAGCAGAAGGAAGAGGAAAGAATGAAGGAAAGAAAGACAGAAGAGGGAGTGTAAAGTCACCTGTAGGCAGAAGAAAGAGGAAAGAACAAAGGAAAGGACAACAGAAGAGGAAGGATGGAAGAGAGGAAAGGGCAGACACCCAGAACATCACCACATTGAGTGGATGGTGAGTGCCCCTATCTGCCACTAAATAATTTATTATTATTATATTTTCTCACAGTCAGATAGACTGTAGCATGTAGGAAGGGTCAGCTTCCACCACTTTCACAGTAATAACCCATACGTACTGGGGTTGAGGGGAAGTATCACCAATCACTTACATTGTGGTGATAGGTGCTTGATAAAATCACTGAGAATCTCCCACAGAATTGAATACAGTTCTAGAATTTTAAAATCTTACATGTTCCTGATGAATCCCCCAGTCTTTTGGCAGATAGCTGGGTCCCAGGATGAGTGAACATATCCATATCGTGTTATGATGTCACCATTTATAGTAATTGGGGCACTCCAACCACATATGACTTGTTAGAGGGTCTAATTCTAGAGATTGGTTGGGGGTTTGTTGTCCATGTAAAACCTCTTATGGGTGAGCAACTGGTCACTTTCACCTTAAATGTATGGACTGTGTTGCCTAGCCCCAGGCACCTAGGCTCCTGATGGGGTAATAGTGGGTTGGATGATGGATGGCATTTCAATTTATGATCATGTACTTCAGTTTACGTGCTATGTAGTTTGTGCTGGTATTCACCTGCCTTGTGTTTTTTACTGAGGAAATTTTTTCCTCTGAAATGTCTTTTTCTTTTACTTTGGTGCTTTATTAGATTATTTTGTGTGAAGTTATGGTTCTGTGTGCTACCTTGGTCATGTAGATCTGGCACCTTAATTATAACTGTAAACTCTTCTAACTCCTCACTCAGGGCGTGTAAGCCATGCTTCTGTTTTTTGCACTGTATGCTGTATATTTTGACCTCTAGTTAATACCGGTATTATTTGACACTGTGAAATCACGTGTGTGTGTTTATGTGTGCACGTGCATGCATGCGAGCGTGCGTTATGGTTCTGGAGTTCAGACATCATTGTCATATAGTGAGGTTCTGGTATGTAGTGTGCCATCTTCCTGAGACTGCAGCACATACCTACATCTTCACTACTACCAAACACCTATTACATAACTGCAACCTTAGGTTTCCTTAGATCTTCAGCTGTCTGATGAATCAACTCTTAACTCTCGCCCTCAAATAGCCCTTCACATAGAGATATCTTCTGCCGTCTTTCCCTAGGTGGTGATATCTGAAGGTCATTAGTATCAATACATTATGATGCCCAAGACAGAGGCATCAGATGTGATGCACATACAAAGCTTGAAAGCTCTGGAGCATAGCATATTTCTGGAGGGGAGTTTATAAAATTTATCAAGCACTGTCATGAGTTGTTTTTGCACCTCCTGCCCGAACCTGTCACCAAGTTGAGATGGTTCTTGGTGCTGAGTGGAAGTTGTAAAGATAGCAAAATCTGATCCTGCCAAGGTTCCCCTTTTACATCCTTCCAGAGAGATTTTTTGTTTTTTGTTTCTTTTTAATTTAGCATGCAAAAAGCCTGTTTTATATATATGGTGGCTGGTATAGTGTGTTTGAAAGTTGGATATTTTCTGCAAATTATGAAATATTTTGCGTGAGCTGTGGAAGAATCTGTACTGGTTTGTGTGTCATAGTAACCACTGTATGTGATGTAGATTACTGCAAAAAGTCATGTGTATCTTAGTGGTTCAGTGAATATTGAGGGGTCTGGTCACAAAGTCTTATTAGACTGTATTTATGCAGTTCATTAATTAATGAACAAACCAAGGGAAATGAGGAGTCAGCTCCTTTATCTGTAAGTCCAGTATTTTGGGATGTCGTCCATAGCTACTCTACAGCAGTGAAGGCACTCGAAGTGTATTAGTGTGAATTGGCTTTAACCCCTACGGTAGCTGCCGGGTGTCAGTCAGAACTGTTGAGAAATTGTGGCGCGGCGGTGCCAAGTGTCGATCAGTACCGCACTTGTTTTCATGCCATAGTTTGAAGTGGCCGCCACTTGATTTTGTCACCAAGGGGTAGGGAGTGACTCTCGGCACCTCACGCAAGTATACCTCAGTCATCTCTGTGACTTAGCCGAGTGCTGAACAATTTTTTCAGAGACTTATCGTCTGATTCCATTCCCCCCTCACGCAGACCCTTTGCCCCATCCATCCCTGCCAATCCTCTTTCCAAGGATACTACAAAAGGGCTCAGTGATAGTGCCATAAGGCTTGCCTTGGACACCAATGTACCTAGTTTATCTAGTACAGGCATACCTTGATATTTGGCACATCACTAACCAATGTTTCGCTGGACTGAACAAAAGAAATGTTGGAATATTTCCGCAGTCCGAATGGCCATCAATTTGCTAGTCCAAACACTCCGACCCTCTCTGGGTTTGAAATGAGCGCATCTGAACGAGATGTGGTGGTGCACATAGCTCTCCCTGTCCTCCCTCCATCCTCTTTCTTCTCCCCCATCCCTCCTCCATCCCCCACCACGCTCAGCACTGCCAGGCATGTCTCCTTCTCCATCCACCTGCCCTCCCCCACCCCTGGTTGTCTCTCTCCCCATCCCCCTGCCCTCCCCCACCCCCTGATTGTCTCCCGAGTGTGTGTGTGTGTGTGTGTGAGAGAGAGAGAGAGAGAGAGAGAGAGAGAGAGAGGGGTGGGGGGTATTAGGTCAGTTTGGCTGTCTTGTCTCCCTCCCAGTCCCCCCACCCTCCCCCATGCCTGCGTGTCTCCCTCCCTGTCCCCTTACCCTCCCCCATGCCTGCTTGTCTCCCCCCCCTGTCCCCCCACCCTCCCCCATCCATGCTTGTCTCCCTCTCTGTCCCCCCACCCTCCCCCACCCCAGCTTGTCTCCCTCCCCACCACTCTATCCTACCCCACACTTGTCTCCCTCCCCGTTCCCCTCACCTTCCCTGACCCCCGCCTGCCTGGCCCACTCGTCCACTTGCCCACTCTTGCTGTGTTCATTGGCCTGAATACCTTCCTGCATGTGATGTTTCATGTCTCATTTTTTAGCAGTAGCATTGTTTGTGAGGATAATAACATTACCTATGGTGTTTCTGCATTAAGTCTCTGTTGATTGAGTAAGTTATATGAGAGTTTGCATTTGGGCCTGGCTTTTCTTGAGTATCTTATGGGGAATATTGCTTCAATATCTGACATACTTGCTGACCGAACACTCCCACTGGTACACGACACTAACGGATATCGGGGTAGGCCTTGTGGAGAAGTTATCACGTCGTTGAGAGTGAAGCCAAAGTCGGGGCCACTTGCACACATGAATACATCCTGCCTCTCGTGCCGGAAGTTATTCACTTACTTGTCCTTACTCATCAGCACAACCACCTCCAGACATGGGGACACTTTTATTTGCAAGAAGATTTGGTGAGTAATATGGTCTTTAATTTGTTTCCCTCACTGCTATACTTTCCGAGATATTAAAGGGTTGAAAACAAGCAGTTTTGGGAAAATTGCTCATGCTGAGAGGACGACTGTGGTATAAATACCTCGGCATCTATGGGTTAAGCTGAATTAAATAATTAAGGGAAAAATAATCATACTAGAAGAATTAAAAGAAATTGCTTCTAACCCCTGCAGTCAAATGGGTCTCATAAACTGAAGAAAATCATCTCATGGTAGCTCTTAAGAAGTGAAAATTTAATTCCATTATATCCACTCATTTATGCACTCATTCAAGAAGCCATCTAAGCTGCCTTAGTGTTTGGCTGTGCAAGGCTATATGTTACACATTTATTAATCCCTTACCAGGTACAGTTAGTTGTATTAATTTTCTGTGTTTGTTTCTTGTAATAATATTAAATATAAGGTTCCTGAAATTTTTTTTGAAAGAATAATGGATTGGAAAGATGGCATCATTTATGATGGTCATAATATGAAACTTTTAACTTGAAGTTCATCGTATGGCACATTATCAATCAGGTAGCCTTAATCTTTTATCTTGTATAGCTGTTGTGTTTTGGTTGTGATGCAGATTATTCTCTATTCTCAAGTCTGGAACAGAGAGCAGAGAGAGCGTTTACTATTTGCTGTTTCATCCCATTCCTTTCATTCTTAGAGGGACAAAGGTGTTGCCTGTGAAAGGAGGACTTTGTTTGGTGCAAATAGCCCTTTGCAACCAAATTCACTTTCTGTATGTTACAGAGTAGTACACTAGTCTAGCCCAGCAGCAGGCATGGAGCACAAAATCACAGCAGTGGATGTAAACTGAGTAGTACAGTATGACTGATCTTAAGCTATGTGAATACTGGTGTAAATTGATGTATAGGGATGAAAAATCTTTTAGCAGTGTTGATAAATATTATATATAGATATATGCCTTACTGTAGATAGACTGTGCCCCATATTTTTATGCAGTTCATAGTATCATTAAGATTTTGTGGATTATTGAAAGAAATTGTGTGCAGTATATGAAGTAATAATACTATAGAAATGGATGATTATTATTCTGTATTTGAACACTTGCTTGCATCGTCTCCAGGGTGATAACTTGTGCACAGTGATACCTTTTTATTTTTATTTATTTGTTTTCCCCTTTTAGTCAAAGGATGTATTTATTGGTTTATTCTTGCAACCCCCAGATGATTCTTTTTAACATGGGAGCGTGGGAGCGATCTTTAGTATAGTGAAGGAATTACTGGAGGCAATATCTGACTCCTATTTGAAAATCTCTCCTAAGCTGAATAAAGTCATCTGTAGATAGCACTGATAGGACAATAATTCCATCCTTGTAGTTAGAGGGTTACCTTATATGTGGTAGTCATTTAGAACAAGGGATAGTTATTATTTTATTATTATTATTATTATTATTGTTATTATTATTTTTAACATTGTAGTAATACTTTATTTCCTGTATAGTGTTAGCATACTGTTTTTACACATCAGAATAAGTTAGTATTTACAGATGTGTTATTTTGTAAAGTTAGCCTTAGTATATCTCTGTCTAATTATATCATTCAAGCAGGAATCTGATAGTCAATATAATACTGTGTAGATTTCACACTTCATATTCACAATACAATATAATACAGCACTTTCTTCATTTTATATTATAATTTGTTTTGTGTCATGAATTATTGTGTAGTTTTGTGTTTTATGAATGTTAATCCTCTTAACACACAACTCTACAACTGAGGTGCTCAGAGCAAGAATGGGTTTACCGCCACTTTTTATTTTTGGTAGTTATCACTATTTTGGCCATTTATCTATGTGGGAGCATTGGATAGAATCCCATTAAGGCAATGGAAGTAGGGTCAAAAGTTCTGCAAAGTTCAGCTAGGTTTTTGCTTGGGGATGGAGTTTCTGAGTTTGACCAGATCCCCCCCACCCTACCCCCAATCCCCATGACTGTTGTTAGAGGTATGATGTTTAACTTTCCTGGGGAACAAGCAAGATTAACTGTTTAAAACCATTGTTTCTAAAGCCATCTTACAATTGAAGAAAGACTGAAAGCACCAACATTCACTAGGTAGAAAAATGTGACTTTAGTTTTACTTAACACTTCTGCAACTTGGTAGTTTATTGATGTAGGTGATTCAGTCATGTCCTTACTGATAATCATTCCACTTTTGAACAATTACAGTTACCATACACATGTATATTTTTATTATTCTTACAGAAGTACTTGAAAAAAAATAATAATAATAATAATCTTTATCATTTCAGACACACAGAAGTACTTTAAAAAAAAAAAAATAATAATAATAATAATCTTTATCGTTTCAGACACCCTCATGAATATGGTTTTCTTTGCTGAAACTTCAGGATTCTGTTGAAGTGTAACACAATGGTTTTAAAAAGTACAAACATGAAACTTATATTTATTTTCTTTTCACACTGATTGAAAGTCTATCACATCCGACTATACTGTACTCGATATTTTTCCAGCTGATGATCCACTTTCATGAATGTGGCACCTGCACACTTCTTCCACGTGATTGGTTGGTTTCAATTTCACACCTGAAGTATCATCTTTACAAAAAACAGTTGTACCTTATATTCCAGTTCACAAAATTGCTGTTTTGCATTGTCATTGTACTATACAAACATATGAAACAAGTATATATATATGTGTGTGCTTCACCCAAATGGACAGTGAATTTAAGGAAGTTGAATTTGAATTGAAATATTTATTGTAAAAGGTGCAGAGTTGTTGCATCCCTAATAAATAAATAAATATATATACTTACGGATATACTGTATATACTTACGGATAATATGGGCAAAGGTATCAAAGCAGTGGAGTAGGTGTGATCCATAATAAAGTCTGACATCTTGCAAGACAACTTGTTTTTCCCACCTCGCCATCTCTCGTGCCCCCCCCCCCATAGTGACTGTTTCATTCGCCTCCCCACTTCCACCACTTTACCGCTGACAAAACCGCTAATTTACTTAGAATGGTACTATTGTCTAACCTAACAAGTGCCTAAGTATTAAGGTACATTTTAGTTGCATCTATCCAGCCAAATGCATTTATTTTTTTAAAGATATAGAGAGATGCAGCAACATTGTACCTTTTACAACAATAAATATTTCAGTTCAAATTCAGCTTCCTCAAATTCATCGTCCGTTTGGGTGAAGCACAGATACATACTCGTTTCATGTCTGTTTGTATATCACAGTGACAATGCAAAGCAGCATTTATGAGAACTGGAATATAAGGTACAACTGTTGTTTGTAAATATGATACTTCAGGTATGAAATTGAAACCAACCAATCACGCGACAGGAGTGCGCAGGTGCCACATTCACGTGGATCATCAGCTGGGAAAAAATCGAGAACAATTAGTTACTCACTGGCAATTGAATTTCAGTAATTCAGGGCACAGTGCGAATAAATATAAACTTTTGAGTTTTTTGGCCTGTTCAAAACCTAGGCGTTAAGCTGCATTTCAATACAGACTCGATACTTATTCACTGAAAACTAATGTCATTTTGGTCATTCAAAGATG
>JAGKTI010000256.1:111590-129028 GCA_018397915.1 Birgus latro
ATAATTACAGTGAGAGTAAAAAAACCTAACCTTTTCCAGCAAAACCATAATGAACTTTCTGTGTCAGTGTCTCCATGGGAGTTTGATGTATGGAAACCTTTAATTGTATTTTTCTTGTTTTTTTTTTATTTAGCACGTAACTCCATTCTTGTTCGGAGCACTTGTCATTTTACCCATCAGACATTTTATCCATTTTACCCATCAGACCCATTTTACCCTTCAGACAAGTTTGTTTGTTTGTTTGTTTTCTTGACCCATTGTTGTGGCTAAAGCTTTGTTGTTTTCATCCAAAAATCACACACGTTTTCAAAAAGTATCGATCTTCTTAAGTTAAACAGAATAAAAAG
This sequence comes from Birgus latro, assembly GCA_018397915.1. Classification (NCBI taxonomy): domain Eukaryota; kingdom Metazoa; phylum Arthropoda; class Malacostraca; order Decapoda; family Coenobitidae; genus Birgus; species Birgus latro. Next base: position 111,938 of record JAGKTI010000256.1, read on the forward strand.
CAAACATTATAAAATTTTATTTTTAAGTTATGGAGACAAGGTACCTGTATCTTGTTTCACAGGTTTTCAGTTCATATTTCACTAACATGTATCCCAGTAAGGATATATGTTATTTCATTAAAATACAGAGAATTTTACAAACTTTTGTGTTTTAGTTTTGAAATGTTTTAAGAATAATACTTCTGAGTAATTGATGGAGAACAATGGGAAATGTCACTGTTTACCACACTGCATGTGAAAAGAGAACCGAGGAATATCTCGATATGTCCTTCCAAATTTGTTGGACTGTCAGGAAATAACTAATTTCTTTTGAAATAACAGTAAGCCAAGTACCACAGAGCAACTTTTGAAATGAGTATTTAAAAAAAAAAAAGATTTAATTACAGTATAACACTTCTGTTGTGTTATTTGTCGGCTAGAACACGGTAATATACTGTACTGTAGGGTGTGGGCTGTTGTGTCTTGGTGCCTGAGAGAGTTAATATTTTGAACAGTTTTCTTATTATTACTTTCATTTTCTAAGCATTAGTGAATAAAATATGTTGTTGACATACTGATATCATACATTGCATTTCCAGTTGCTTGCTGCTGTTCTTTTAACTAATTTTTCACTAATAAAGCTCGTGTGTTATAGAAAATTAAAATTTACAAGCAGATTATCAGAAATGAACTAACACTAAAGATCCAACTTGTGTTAAGATGCTAGCATGTTATGCTGACTACAAGTAAATCATCATGCTTGATGTTCTTGCATGCTGCAAGGAATCCACAGGTTTCTTTGTATTGTTTTACATAGCATTAAAATTACTAACATTTTTATTTTCATTTTTTTTTTTTCCTGAGTTTTAGTGTAGTTAATGTCCCTTTTTACTCCAAATAACTCCATTCTAGATACAGCACTCTTCTTATATTGTAACAGCATCTTGTTTCGTGCTCCATGCCAGCCAACTTGTCCATAGAGCTGCACTCTCAGCCACTGTCTGAGACTGATGAAAAGTCAGTGGGAAATTAACAAATTAATATGAATATACTATGTGACATAGAACACTTGTTTATTAAATGGAAAAAAAACTGCCTTCACTAAATAGAGGCAACTGCTAGAAGAAAGTGTGAATCTGCAGAATAGCCTAGTTGGCTGATGTGAAGTATGCAATACTGGGTGGTGACAGCATCTAACGAAATGTAGCTCGTCTACAACAAACTGCCACACATAAACATATTGATTAGGAAGGATACCATCTCAGCAAATGTATGAATGGTTAAGTAGAAACTACCATGAAATATGTGTGTGACTGCATCTAGACAGGTTTTGCAGGAGCCAAACTGACCAGATTCTGTTTGTAGCATCTGTGGTGTGTAGACTCACTCCACTGTGTCACAGTTTATTTCCATATTTGTTCACATGGTCTCATACTTTTGTGAATGTAGTCTACTCAGCTTCTCACCATCCTAATGTATTTTTTTGCTGCTGAGTATGTTTTATGTAATTTTATGTGAATGCAGTGACTGGTAGGGTGTTAATGCTTACAGTAAAATTAGAGTACAGGTAATCTTCACATATGGTTCTCCTGTAGGAGTAGCAGGTGGCTGGGTACCATGACTTTTTGGAGGGAAACTTAATGGCAAATCATCTCCTTCCTGTTCTTTAGACATCCTGGGGCATCAAAGCTTTAAATGCACAACCATTCTTTAGGTGCCCCTGGGTGTGTCTGACCCCATCATGTACCCGATGCTCATAAAAAAGCATTACCTGTGGAACTGTGAAAGATACCTGGAATCCAAAAAGCTCTTAAGAATCTGCAGAAAGGGCTCTAACAGCTTGACAAGAATGGGATCAGGCAGTGAGTTGGAGAGGGGATGTAACTGGAAAATATTACCAGTAACAGAGTTCACAGTGAGACTCAAACTGTTACATCTCATACTAGTATTAAAGATCTGAGATTTCTATCTCTCAGCAGTTGTTGGCAATTATTAGGAATTAATTATATGGTTTTGGCACCTTATTAAACTTTTAGTCCATAGAAAACTTCAGCTGCCATACAGTGACCAGCCTCAGTATAGGGCATTCTTAACACCCACACACCAGGCTAGGGATTGGGTGACACACCTATCCACCTGGAGAAAATTGGAAATAGTAATCTTTTCTAAAGATAAAGTTTAACCTTACAGTGATGAAATAATAAAGAAGATGTAAGAAAAGCCATATATTAGTCACAAAACTCTCCTACAGACATGAGTGGGTGAGAATAGTAGTATGCACTTGAGAGAATTAGAGGGAATATTATTGAGTGAAGTTATTGGGTACTTGTTATGTGCTGGAGATGGGGCAGGAGCTAACTTTGTGGCTAGAGTGAGGAGTGGTAGGAGGAAGTTCAGGGAGCTGCTGCCTCTCCATGCTAAGGGATCCTTGTAAGCAGCATGTGTTAAGAGTGTAATGCTGTATGGTAGTGAGAAGTGGACAGTAAAGGAAGAGAATATCTGTAGGTTCAAGTGTGCAGAAATGATAATGATTAGGCAAATGGGTAGTTCTTCCCTGAATAAAAGACCTTAGGGGGAGTGGTTAGGATTGCAGTTGAAGAGTCAGGAGGAAGGATGGGACTTGAATGTATTAAGTGTTGTGATGAGGAGGGGTAGAGTGAGATGGTTTAGGCATGTTGAGGGGATGGAAGGTGTTAGATGGGTGCAGAAGGTGAGAAGTGTGAACATCATGAGTAGGGTTGCATGGGGCAGACCAAAAAAAAAATGGGACTAAGTCATAGAGTATGACCTGAGGGATAAAGGACTGAACAGAGAGGTTGCCAGAGATGAGCAGCATGGAGAGCTTCCATTAGGTGACCAAGGTCAGTGCATACACGTATGGTGAAGCCTTTATTAATGAAACAAAAAAATACAGCAGTTAGATTCACTGATGGCACTACTGTGTCTGGCCGTTGTTTTTTTTTGGAAAAAATACTAATAGGCAGAACTGGTAATTTGACCATAGTTGAACAATAAATTTCTTTGTGCATTATTTCACTATGCAGTAATACAATGCTCTTATGTTACACCCAGAGTATATTCTCACCAGTATACTCATCTGACATTATGAAATGATAATACCAAAGAAACAGAGAAATGTGTGTGTGGGGCTGAGGTGGAGCAACAAGAAGTTGAAAGATAAAGAGGTTGCATGGTGATGAATGAGAGGCAGATGAACAATCAGTGGCCTAACCAAAGTGGTGGCTGGGATGGCAATGGCCACCCCTGAAATATGCCTGGCCATCTAAAGAGTTCTTCTCAGTCCTCCCCATAATTAGCCTTGACTACTCCATTTTATAAATTCTGTCTATTCCCCCTACAAACAACTCTCCATAGTACTAGGCAATATGAGTAAGGATGAGAAGTATCACCTGCAGTTCCTGCGTGAGGCAGGATGCTCAGTAGTAACACTGGATCACAAAGAGTGTGTAGGCATTCAGACTATGACAGGAAAATATTTTAGTCAAGATCATCATCTGGGGTGTGCTGACACTGCATTCTGGAACATCATCCATGGGTGTGGAGGTTAAGAGGAAGCAGGTATTTGTTGCAGTAATAGAGAGAAATGTCCAAAGAAAGTAGAGAGTGTAGTGGCATGGAAAAGGAAAGTGACTGTTGCTATGAAGGCTGTGATACTAAACTGAGGTCCCGATGTGGAGACTGCAAGAGTATTGCACGAAGGTGTGTTAATGCTTACATTAATGTATAGGTGTGAGACTTTGGTATGACATGAGTCTGGAAAAATGAGAGCAGTAAAAATGGAGAATGGGTTTGGAGTGTGTAGAGCGGATAGGAAAGGAAATACTGTATCAGTAATGTGAGTCATGAAAGATACAGAGTAGAGAAATTTTGGTAATTGTTTTTTAAGAGACAGCTTAGATAATAAGGTCATCTGGAGAGAATGGATGTGCATAAGATAGTGAAGAGGGTATATGTGAAAGATTTTGAAGACAGGAAGTCACATGGTAGGCCAAGAAGAAGGTGGAAGGATATGTCAAACATGAAAGATAGCAAGGATTGGAAGTTTGACGAGTAGGAACTGATAGGATCGAGTTGGTTGAAAGAATTGTTTAAGGAGGAGCACATGATAAGGGTTTGGCATCCTTTTCTTCACACTGTATCTAACTATCTGGAAGATAATGTGAAGCCTATCTAAAAAGATCCCCCCCCTCCTCCCTTTAAAAAAATGTGAAGATGAAGTCTGTGAAATGGACCTACTGGAGGTTGAATGGGTTGAATGATAAGTTAATGAGTGTATAGATCATTTCACTGGATGTGTTGTTGGTAATAACCCCACTTTTGTGACTTCTCTCTTTGTTTTTTATTCTACTTCACCCCAATCCTCAGATGAGAAAAAAGTAGTCAGGATGGTGATGGTGATGGTGATGATGATTAGTAATATGACAGTGAAGCTTTGCTTTGCTGAGAACCTCAAACACACTCATTCCACATTCAGACTGAATGGGGTTGATTGTGTGGAGGTGCATCATGGGTTTTCATGGCTCACTGAATATCTGAGTGTTGCCTCAGGAGACTAGACAGAGAAAGAGATCAAGAAAAATAAAGGGTTAGCTGGAAACACACACTAAGCATAACATGGAAAACAGGAAGGGAACAGATGAATATGTCATATATAAAGAAGTACTGTATAGGTAAAAAGACTATGAAATCTCAGGAACTTTTTTTTTTTTTTTTTGTCCGACTCTGGGCAAAGGCTTGAAGGCCTATTTCTTGGAGGCAGTAGCCTATCCCAAGGCCCAGTAGTCCTCCGCACACCTTCACACGTCACCACTTCGGCACTAACACTCACCGTCCATTTGAATACATGCTAGGGCTGTCTCATACAGGACTGGTGTACTGGTATTTACGGGGGTATTTTTACGTTATGTCGGTGGGTCTCTGGTGGATCACGAAACTCTGCTTTTATGGAATTTGAATCTTTAAACTGTTCCCTGCCCCAGCTGGGATTCAAACCTGGGTTCATTAGGACTGCAGGCCGCCTCTCTACCCACTCAGCTAACACTGAGGATTTAAAACAAAATATTAGTTGATAAGTCAGAAAGAAGCCCATGGAAAAGTTATGACAACATAGAGGTAATCACAGATTGAGAAAATGAAAGTTATTCTCAGTGTAAAACTTAGGTATTGGCAACTGCATGGCCTATAAGATGGGATTACAGTACTTGGAACTTATGGTAAACTCCCTGAAACCTAAGCTGAATAATACAGTACTGTAGTACAAGAAAGTAGAAAGCATGGAGAGACAAGGATGATAAAATTATCCATTTATTCATCATACTCCTTTATTCTCCCTTTTCATGACCATAGGAGCCTGCAACTAGGTCACTCAGTCCTGACATTTCAGGTAATATTGACTGATTGCACATTCCTGAGCAGCATAATGTAAGTAATAAACCCCGACCATCCCTCAGACTTAAAACTTGATGGCCAAGATCCAGTAAATGTATCTAATCCACTAGACCACCAGAAGTTATCACCTAACAAAGTAAATAGTTCCTGGGTTACAGGGAGCATTTTGTCCTTTCCACTTGACCTTAACACAACCCCCTTCTCTCCAGAACAGACATAACATTATCAAGAAAACAAAAAACTCTACAAGCATAGGACCAGATGCCATCAGCAACCTACACCTGAAACACAAGACCATATGGCATCCAGAACCACACAAACATCAACTTTTTGTACTAACATGATAGCATTCCTGATGTCTAGGAACATGGAACTATTATCAGTGTATAGTACTTGCCCCACACAAGGACCCAACACACCTTTCTTTGTATAGACCTGTAACACTACACTGCACACCATCCAAGATAACCAAACTCCTTATTCTCAATAGTCACACTTCAAGTCCTCCTTGCTCCCTCACAACATGGCTTAATAGCACTAAAGCCCATGAACACATTGCTAACCAACCTTTTACAACATATATCTGATGGCATCAATTCTGCATGACCCAAAACAACATTAACTTCATACAACAACAGACATTGGTAAAGCCCTAATGCCATCCCCTGATGCAAACTAATCACCAAAGGCTACAACACAAACAGGGAGAACAACATATGTTGGCTTGCCAACTACTTATCAGGTAGACAGGCACATGATATGCTGCAAGGCAAATCTTCATGAACACAAAACTCTCCTAATGCAGTTCTACAGGGCTCTGTCCTTTCACTCACACTTCTCAACATTTACATGCATGATATTCCTACATCCCAGCCACCCACAAACATTGCTTCATATGCAGATGACATTACCATAGCAGCCACACACCACATCAAAGACATATCCTGCACACTGCTACAAGAATACCTCAACACACTCCTGGCATGGGTTGAGGTCAACAGGATGACAATTGTTTCAGTCAAATCCACCACCACGCTCATCAGCAGCAGCATGTACATGCACAGGTACTCCCCTGACATCACACTTAACACTAACTGTACCACACATACCCTCCAGGTAAAATCCTTGGAGTAACTTAAGAGAGTGGATTCACCTTCAAAGAACCACATACAAGACCTCAAGGGACATTGCACCCCCAGACTCAACACACTCAGGGCACTTATGGGAACAGGTGTGAGAGAGAGAGAGAGAGAGAAAGACTCCCCCTACTGTAATAACAGTTAGATCAGTGATGTCCTGTGCCTAGCCAACATGAGCCCCTGTCCTATCTAACACCCACTACAACTCCTTGCAAACCACGCAGAACAATCCCCTACACGTAATCACTGGTCGTACCAAAACCACTCCATATTTCACTTACTATTTGAAGCTAAAATCCTTCCTGTTAAAGAAAGGCTTGATATGAGAGGCATACAAATATATGAAATAGCCTATACCAACACACAGCACTCTTGTTATTACATGACAGAGCCACACAACAAAACACATATAACAATTACCACACAATCACTACCAGACCCTTATTTTGACAACATCCCACTTCCAGACATTACAGCACTAGTAATAAAAAAACACCTAAATGCTCACTTCACATGCAGAACAATACTGTACTAGCCCCATTCTCCTCATTCACAAAAGATATCCTTAATATCCTTAAATGGAGTTAACAAAATTCATCTAACTAGGCTTGTATCAGGACATCATCCAGTCCTCCTTAGTCACCAGCATAGATTTGAACTGGATGGAATTACAGATGACATGTGCCCCTACTGTAAAAAAGGCCCACACAACATAATGGAGCATTGCATGGCACATCTATCTATCTATTACCAGACACCTTAATCTCATAGGGGGTGGCCATAAACAAATCGCCTCCACGTCGCCCTGTCCTCTGCCATTTCACTGCCCTGCTCCCAACTCACACCCCTCTCTCATACGCCTTTCCATTCCATCCCTCCATCTCATCTTTGGCCTCCCCTTCCCTCTCCCCCCCTCCACCTCACTCACATACACTCTCTGCATTAGTTTCTCGCTCTCCATTCTATCCACATGGCCAAACCACTTCAATGTATTCCTCCTAACGCTTTCTATCACATTCCATGATAAAATGCAGGCGCAACACCAATGATGTAAGGAATCTATGTCATGGTACCACAGAGGCAGTTGCTTTCCTACTGTCAGTGAGTCTGCTTAGCCAGGCAAACACAATGACAACAACAACAGCTTAGTGTAGAATCACCTGTTAGCATTGCACTGAGTGAGTAGGAGATAAATCTCAAAGTAGGATAGGCATAAACATCAGGAAGCCCAATGTCAGCAGCAGGCAGTGTAAATCAAAAGGACATGTGTTTTCAGTTGCTCTTAAAAAAAAAAATCTTAAAAACAAAAACAAATACCAAACAGTACACACCAGGAAGTTTGGGTACTTTGCAACAAACTCACATACACAGAGAAGAGGAGGAAGAGACAGACCTGAAGCTGGAAGAATTGGTCAGAGAAAGAGGAAAAAGATAGATGAGTCAGCACTGGTACAAACAGAATTAGCTTCTCCAAGACAGGGTATGTTGTCACAAAATAAATGGATTCTTTGAAATTGTGTGAGTTCAAGATAAACAAACATTACCACTTCTGACCATATTAGTGTAAGTGTATTTCATATCCAGCACTGCATTTTAGTAAATGACTGATTGCAAATAGATATAATTTATACCAAATGATTAATATATGAAACTGAGCCTGAAATCACTTGCATACTCCACAGAAAATACAGTATAGGTAGAATATAAATACATAAATGTAACGGTCCTTCAGGGAAATATTATGATTGTGGGAAATGGTTTACTGCATCTAGCTGTTTGTCATGTTGCCATATATTTTTATATTAGAAGTACAGTAATACTTAATCCACTGAGCCTGTAAACATCATGTTCAATAAAGTATATTGTACACTGGAACAGTGTAAGAGAGACACAGCAGATTACAAGTGACTCTGGCAGCAGAGAATGGAGGAAAGACTAGATGACAAAACTTTAAAACCTAACAGAATCAAAGCTAAAAAACAAACAAGTTAAACAAAAGTACATGATTCATATTGTACTTGGGCCATCCACTGAAGCACACTGAACTCTGTACTCCGACAAGCTGTTCCACAGCTGATAATAACAGTAGACATACAAATAAATGAAGAGTGACTGGAGATCATTTTCAAAATAATTTGTCAGCTGTTTCAGGACATAAAGATAGGACAGTGTAAAGATCCTGTACCATTTTTTATTGTATTGTACTGTACCATGCATGGGGTAACAGGGTTGGTGAGAAGTTAAGCATGCCAGATAGTGAAAGATTCCAGAGTGATGGAAGGTACTCTTATGCATATTTCCATGATACATAAAATAGGAAGTAACACTCTGAAAAGTAGACAATTAATCTGAACCATGTCCGAGGAGTAAACACCCACCAGATTTTCAATAGCTTTCTTGAGTTAACTCATCATGAAATATATTTTTTACTTGTTCATCATTGAGCTTTGATGTCTTGGAGCATTGATTTGCCCACACCAAACACTTTCATCAGTTTATTCATGTTCTTGCTCTTTGTTAGTCTGTCTCATAATTCCAGCTTCTGCCAAAAGCTATGAACAGTGTGCATCCATTTGGGTGACGTAATGACAGGTACATTACGATTAGGCCAAGGGGATAAGTAAGTACAACACTCTGCAGCATGGTGAACAATGATGGTAGGATGAGGAACTGCATAAAGAGAGGTGGCACTGCCAAGTGGTGTGGTGGAAAGCAGAACTAGGCATGTGTGGTTTAAATTGTGTGTATAAACTGTATATTTTTCTTTCCCTCTGATGAAAAAATGCAGTAGTAATAATATTTTGTACATGCCAGATTGACCTAATAAAACTTCTAGAGACCCAGGTAGCAGGGAAATAGGAGTACAGTATAAAGTACTGTTACTTTTTATTTTTGGTATCTCCAGGTGATTGTATTTTATCAATGAGATATATTTCAAACTGAATGGATTAGATATAATTCTCAGATTAGATATAACCCTTACTAACCTCTTCATTACCATAGTATTCTCCTGTACTGAATAAAAATGTTGGAAAATAAGAGGAAGAAGTGAACAAAAAACATCTCTCGAATTAGTGGTTAACCTACTAAATCCAGGTAGCATCCTTATTAGTTTATTCATGTCATTTCCAGTCAATTTAATAAATTATAGTGAAAATTTTTTGAGCTGTAGGAGTTAAATACTGTATAGCCTTCATTAACCAGTAATACCGTACTGACAAACTTTCTTGTTGAATGCAGGAAGATGACTTGCCTGAGAGGGCAGAGAGCAGTTGCAGTGATGATGGATTTAATGTGAGTCTGGCTGAGGGCCTGGGACTGGTTGGGGTGGTCAGCAGTATGATTGGCTCGGCAGTGCGGCATCTCAGCGGGGAAGACATGGCAGATGCAGACCTTGAGGCAGTTCCTGAGCAGCAGAAGGAGGAGGGACAGCCACTCCTTCATCCACCCCGACACATAGAGACTGATGAGGAGAAAAAATTTGAGACAGCCTTGAGTCACCAGTTTGTATAGCCCCAGTTGGTGTATATATGGTCATATTTTGACAGCTGACTTTTATGTAGTAATGAATTACAAATTGTGCACGTTACTTCAGTGACTAAGGCTTCTTGTTCATACAGTATTTTTAGTTGTTTTCCAGGAAGGGACACTAACCCTCTGCCAACCCACTTGTCACGTAGGGAACACGCATTGGTTGGTTATAGGGTTACCACCCAGCATTGTAAATTATTTCCTGGTTTACAGGAAATCATTTGGCTTCCTACTCAGTGTAGAGCTACCCTAAAACAGAATACTGCTACACTAAGTGGGTGGATGATGGGTGCCCCCACCTACCACTACATGGAGAGACAGACTGACAAATGAGGAAGTGAAGGAGCACTGTGGTGTGGAGGTGAATTTGACAGAAAGTGGCGTTAGGAGAGATACACTGAGGTGGTTTGGCCGTGTGGAGAGGATGGAGAGTGAGAGATTAGCGAGGAGAGTGTATGCAAAGTGAGGTGGAGGGGGGGGACAGGGAGGGGGAGGCTGAGGATGAGATGGAGGGATGGAGTGGAGAGGTATATGAGAGTTTTCAGCTGGGAGCAAAGCAGTCAAGTGGCATTGGGCAGGGCAACATGGAGGTGATTTGTTTGTGTCCACCCCTTATGGGATTGAGGCATCTGGCAATGGATAGATAAATAGACAGACTTCAATGACAAATCCTAAATATTACTGATGTTATTTTTAATATTTTTGATTAAGCATCTTTTATTGTTTTATATGAAGCTATACCTAGTTTGGAGTTTGGATTTGATGGTTTGGATTATGTGCTAAGCAGATTATGTTTACTGTAAAGTTAATCACTAAATGTTTTTCCATCTTTTTTACAAAGTGAAAATAAGAATATGCTGACTTCTCCCATGTATATTAGAGCTGTGAGTCATGACTAATTATTGCTTGAATATTTTGCCAACTGTTGCTGTATAGAATATTTTCTGTTAAAGGGTCATATATCTTGTTGCCAGGCAACTCAAGCTCTCAGATACAGGTGTGCAGTAATATCCCAGATCAGATGTTACAGTACAGTACAACATTTCTTTCTTCTAAATTTTCAACTTGTTAACCAGAGTTTTTTTTTTTTTTTTTTTTATGAACCTGATTTATTGGAATACAAAGTGGGGCAGTCTGTATTATAGTTTGCTGCAGTTATTCAGAAGCTCATGAGGCACTCTATTTACAGCTTTACTGTTCTGTGTTACATGTGATTCATTACATTTATTTAGGTGAACAAACAGCTGTTGTACAAGTGATGGAGATTGTTATAGTACTTAAGGCAACGAGCATATATTTTCTCTGGATCTCATTTTGGAATACCTGCTTGACATCAATTTGATGTGTATTCAGGTAGAAAGAGATTTGCTGATTTTGATATGGTAATAGCACCACAGTTTTGAGGTTTTGGTTGTGTTAAAGACTAGCTAAAATTACTTGACTATTTTTCTCTCCTTTTGTGAACACTGGATATAAAGCCAAGCAGTATCAAAGAAGTCATTGCCTCAGCACAAGATCTATCCCATCCTTGAGATCCATCTTAGCTCTTTAACTTTTTTACCCCCCCCACCAGAAATTAAAAAACAACAACTTCTTAACACTGTACAAAATAATATTCTCTTTGAAAACATCAACCCACCACCACCACCCAACACTACATTACAGAAGTTTAAAACTATTCACTGACATAGCTGCAACTATCATTCAGACTTTTCAGTTATACAGCAGCCCTCTGGAGCCACCAGTAGAATATATTCCACTGAAATTTTCTATGCCTGAGTGACTATAAAGTGGCTGTCACCCTTCTTGTCATCAGCACCCATACTAAATACACCTCTGGCACAGCCTACAGTCCCCACTCTGATAATAAAATCTATCTTCTCAACAGATTATCTCAGGGAATGTCCAGCTGAAGTAACATAATAATTGCAATCCATGAGGTTCATGAGTGAGTGAGCCAGGCATAGTGACAGCTCATTATTGTCTAAAATCACACTTTTTTTAAACTTCACTCAGCTTGGCATTCTCAGCTATGATGTCAAAAACTAAGTCTTACTTTTATTTATTTACTTTTTTCAGCAGATTCACAATTAGGATAGTCTGTAGTTCCATGTTTGGCCATTCTGACAGATTCTATTTCTCAGATTATGCCACCCTGTTCATTGTCCTAATTTATACAAAACTCACTAATTAGCCACAAGAGGAAGAAAAGCCATGTTGTGTGTATACATGCCTGTGTAACCTGGTAGACAAGTGGAGTGCTCTTCTTGGCTTTGTTGGTTAGGTTGTGGACTACCATGCCATTGTGTATGGATTTTACTTCTCTCATATCAGTGAGTAATTTGTAAAGTGTATCCAGTCCTTACTTAGTGAAATGAGCCACATATCCACTGCATTGTCATCCAAATCTTAAAAATTCTCAGCTGCACCCCCTAGCCATATGCCACCCACAAAGTGTGTTTCATGTAATTATATTACTATTGCATTCATTGTTATGTACATTTCCATATATACTTCATTCATCCATTAATATTCCCTGTTAGCTCATTTGATTCATTCATTGCAGCACAGTATCTTGCTTTCTCAGACATTCATTTAGCTTTTTTTCTATTATGCTTTCATTCAGATCATCCTATCTCCTGTCTTCTATACCCCTCTGATTTTCACACTGCATACTACAATTATTTCTTACAACAGTATCTGCATAGTCCTTTGTCAACATTCATAATGTGAAGACACCCATTCTAATTTCCACTGCCATATAAATCATATTTATGCACAGTACTTCTTCATGTTTGAAATATGAGTTTTTCACACACAGGTCTCTTTCTTTAACACACATCTTACAAATAATGTCCGTTATCTACAGCCAGACAGTTTTATTCCACATAAGTCAGCCAGATTTGGCCAGAGTTTGATTATTGTCTCAGAATATAAAGCAGCACAGTACTTCCTCATGTTAATCTAAATTGCATTGTTGGAATGTAATACACTTTGCTTGATCATTAATTATGCTGTTACATTTTCATATCATTTCAAACTCAGCACATCCAGTGTAATGACATTATATGAAACACTTTCCTGCCCATCACTGATTATCCGTTACCTTGTATTATCAATTTCTTAAGAATTCAACAAGAGACCTGTTACTGCACTATTCTCACATCTTATCAGATCATTTTATTGCAATATCCAGTACAGTAATTTCATACAGTTAGTACTAAGGATGGCATAACTTAGCCATAGGTGTAGACCTGTAGGGGGTTCTTACCTAATGATACGGGTCATTTATCAAAAATTTAATAAATATAATTTTTAACGATTTTCATTTGGATGGACCACTGGTAAAATATTATCAGAAGGCTTAATATCCTAGTACATTTGTGCACTTATGAGATTAAATAGATAGCCTGTACCTGAGGTAACAGTAACCTTGTTGCTGGGTGTTCAGACTGTGGTATTGACAAAACTTAAGTAACTACTTTGAAAGTAGAAAATTCTTTTGTACTGCAGTAATATGAAATTGTCTGGCAGTAGCCAGAATGAAAGAAAGGTAATAATTTTTGTTTTGGGGTTAGTAACATACTTGGAATTGTGTAACCCAGCCAAAAACCTGTTGTCTGATATAATATAGGTTGTAAAGAGGGTTTAGCAATAAGTAAATGTTTTATTGTATTTTGGGGTAAAGTGGTATTCTGTATAGTAAAGTTGCTCCATGATGGTGCTTCAGAACCAAACCTGCCTTATGAGTCAGGATACTTGTCATAATACACCTTGCACATCACTGGAGATGTTTACTGATGATTTATCGTATATACCATCATGTATCTTCTCAGTGAAACAATATACTGTGAGTGCAAGTAAAAATAAGTCATTGCTGCTGGTATATGCACCTTCATTAATTATTCAGGCTGTTTCCAAGATTTTGATTGTGGAATAGAGCTGTTCGGCAATATCATTAATAAATAATTGCCACTAAGCACTGAAAGGGTTAATCAAGATAGGGCATAACTTTGAAAGCAGATGGATTTTGCTCATATGAGTAAATCCATCTGGTATGAGGAAGAACTAAAAAACTGAAGTGGTGCTGATCACTGGTGAAACTGAACATTTTTGCCAAAAAAATAATTTAGGCTTCGGTCTTTTATTCTGTATTTGTCTTTAATCCAGCCAGTTAACAATATACAGTACTTGTGTTACCACTGTATATTGTAGTCAGTGTAAATGATAATGTGGCAGGCTTGTGCCTTGATTAAATAAAACACATTGAGATTTTTCTGTCATGAAGTTATACTGTGAATTGTTATCAACAGGCACAGACATGAGTACTTCAATTGTTTATCGAATACAGTACTGTACTTTTGTACACAGTATGTTACTGTTATGGAAAGACATATATAATGTATGTGTGCTTGTATGTTAAATTAGCTATTATGCATCATACTGCATTATCTTAAGTATCTGTTCAAATGTGCTAAAACTGTACCTGACTGTCGGTAAGGCTGTATCAGAGCATCTGACTTGACACTCTTCTGTTAATTGTTTATGCTTGAAAAAGGATATTTTATTTTTGGTTAAAAGTAGGTTGTTCTGGAGACCACTGGGGAAGAGGCCTAAGCCACAGCACTCATTAACACACACAGGTGTAGTGATGGTGAGGTATTTGCCTCAACATAGCCAGAAGTCAAGGAGAGTCAAGGTGCTGTTACTCCACTGTGTTCATGAGATTAGTGTGAAATCGTCCTCAAGTTTTCAAATGCTAAAGTACAGTAAATCTGCATTAAGTCGCTTTTTAAAGTTATTTCCTGGTAAGTTCACAAATAAATTACAGAAAATTGCTTGTTACAATAATTTGTGAGGATGATGGGACAGGAGAAAGTAACAGTATTTGCAGCAGAACTTGCATGGTCACCCAGGTGGATGTTAACATGGCCATCAGCCAATAAGCTGTGAGATGCATATTTGATACATGGTGGATCAGTTTTTATTATACAGAATATTGGAATATTTGTGAGAGACCAGCTTGATGTGATGTACTGACAGTTTTTATGCTTGAACTGTATGTGTTGTGGTGAACGTGTTTTCATTCATTTTGTTGGGAAATTTCTTGTGGATGTTATGCAGATACCCAAGATTGTGCTGTTAGCAGAAACAGTAGCCCTCCTGTGACTGTCACATCCATAACTGCAACTACTTAAATCATGTGGCTTTTGTTGAAAAGGTTATACACTTGACTAAAACTGCATTAACAAAAATTCATTTTGACTTGGTGGCAAGCACCTTTGTGGGATGTTCTTGTTCTTGTTTTTGTTACATCTGTCTGCAGCCTTTGACACAATCGATCATGAACTAATGTATTGCTGGATGATCTGTATTTTTATGTCGTTCACCATGATGCCATTTTACTTCTAAAGTCATACCTGTCTTACAGATTTCAGAGTGTGATAGTTTACCACGCTTGTTTTGATTTAGTTCCAAGCTATGATCTGGGGGGAGATGTTGTGATGAACAATTATAGGGTTTAAAATGCTGCCACATCTGTTGACTAAGTTTGTATATGAATGATATCAACCTTTTTTTATTATAAAAGTGTTGAAGTGTAAAGCACTAGCGAATTTCTTATTGGAAAAACCAGCACTTTTGAGGAACAAAAAACCATATTATTATTAATATGATTATTATTCATTCTTTCCTTGCCCTTCTGCCTACGGGTGACTTTACACTTCCTCTTCAGTCTTTCTTGCCTTCATTCTTTCCTCATCCTTCTGCCTGTGGGTGACTCTACACCGAGTGACAAGCCAAATGGTTTCCTGTACACCAGGAAACCATTTACTACACTGGGTGGTAACCAAATAACCAAATTTTCGCGCCTGGTGGTTTAGTGGGTAATTACGGCGCTCCAATCGGTTTGAGCCAGTGAAGGTTAATATCCAAGGGGTGGTTGGGATTTATTGCTCACGTAATGCCATTTAGGGATGAGTGAGGCTGGTCACTCTTATCTTAAATGTCAGGACCAACTTGCCTGGCCCCGGGCTCCTACGCTTCTCTGTGGGGCGACATAGGGTTGGATAATAAATGAATGATGATGATGATGATGATGATTATTACTGTATTATTATTATTATTTTAACGTGACAGCATTTGGGAAAGGAGGTCAGGATGATGATGATTATCATTATATTATTATTATTATTTTCATTATTACTACTTTTATTATTATTATTATTATTATTATTTTTATTATTACAGGGTATTATTATTATTATTAAGTGTTAATCTCTCTTTTCTGCCAGGCAAATTCCATTATCTGAGGTCTTGCAGAGGGTCAGAATGAAATTAACAGTTTTCAAATGTTGTTCCCTGCAGAGGACAGTAAATTTGGAATATATTCCATAAGTGGACAGTGCTGATGAATTCTGATATCTCAGGAGTGTGATTACAAGTTAGAGATGGCACTGAAGTTGCCCCTGCTGCAAGAATCTAATGTGGCTGGAAGAAGTTGTAATTCCATCTTACCAGGTGTCCTATCCTAGTTAATCAGACAGTCCCTAAAACTCATTTATGTGGTGGATAATCAGAGATACAGGTTCAATGTCACCTATCCCCAACTCATAATGTCTTCCCACCATTTGCAAACTTTAGGAAGAGTGCTGGATTAGCTTTACACAAAAAGTGGACTTACAGAAGCTTTTTCTACTATTTTTGCAACTTTTGGATATGTTGCAAATCCCTCACCCACACCTGAACTACCGAAATTCTGGAAATGAGTGTAGAGGCTTACACTTCATTCTCAATGGCCTCCTTTTGGAAGAAAAATGAGTTTATGGCGGTGTAAAGTGTGGTTTTCTTTGTCTCTTTTTTACTTTGCAGAAGCTTTTTGTGCATTCTGTTCTCAGCCTGAGTTCTTAGTCACTGTTAGCTCTCTCCTCACTCCAATCGGCTAGTTTTGAAAGAATCAACAAATCGGTGTGATATGTGATGGTTGTCAAAATGACCTGATGAAACTGAATATAC
This sequence comes from Birgus latro, assembly GCA_018397915.1. Taxonomy (NCBI): domain Eukaryota; kingdom Metazoa; phylum Arthropoda; class Malacostraca; order Decapoda; family Coenobitidae; genus Birgus; species Birgus latro. The sequence continues at coordinate 129,010 of JAGKTI010000256.1, forward strand.
TGTGTACATATATATAAAT